>RJWK010047373.1:0-17453 GCA_004363435.1 Platanista minor
TGGCTAAAACTTCCAAAACTATGTTGAATAAGAGTGGTGAGAGTGGGCAACCTTGTCTTGTTCCTGATCAGGGAGATCAGCTCTGTGCTTTGTGACCACCTAGAGGGCTGGGATTAGGAGGGTAGGAGGGAGGGAGATGCAAGAGGGAAGAGATATGGGAACATATGTATATATATAACTGATTCACTTTGTTATAAAGCAGAAACTAACACACTATTGTAAAGCAATTATACTCCAATAAAGATGTTAAAAAAAAAATTCCCACAAAGAAAAACCAAGTCCGACATGGTTTCAATGATGGTGTTTACTTAACATTTAAAGAAAAATTAAAACTAATTCTTCAAAAATTCTCCTAAAAAAAAGAAATTTATAATCTTTTATATGTAGAAGATATATATATATATATATATATCTCCCAACTCATTCTATGGAACCACTATTAAACTAATACCAAAACAAAAGACATCACAAGAAAAAGAAACTACAGATCAATATTCTTTATGAATAGAGACATAAAAATCCTCTGTGAAATACTAGTAAATGAAATTCAGCAACACATGTAAAGGATTATATACCATGAGCACATGGAATTAGCATGTGAAAATCAATTGAAAGTATAAAAAACAGAACTTATATGATCATCTCAATAGACACAGAAAAACATTTGCCAAAATCCACTAGCCTCTTATGATCAAAATAGCAAACAAACACTCAACAACTAGGAATAGACAGAAACTTCTTTGACCTGATAAAGGGCATCTACAAATACCCCACAGCTAATACCATATGTAACAATGAAAGACTAAATGCTTTATCTGTAAGGTTAGGGGAAAAAAAAACAACAAGAATATTTATTCTCACCACTTCTATTCAGCATTGCAATGGATGTTCTAGTTTGGGCAATTAGGTAGGAAAAAGCAGCAAGTGTCATCTTCATGATTTTGTTTATAGAAAATCCTAAGGAATCCATTAAAAAACTAATTGAACTAATATTTGAGTTTAGCAGTGTTGCAGCACACAGGATCAATATACAAAAATCAGTTGTAATTCTATACATTAACAATAAATAATTCAAAAATAAAATTATGAAAAAATGCCATTTGCAATAGCATAAAAATATTTAGGAATAACTTTTATGAAATAAATATAAGAAGTACAATGAAAACTACAAAGCATTTTTGAAAGAAAGTAAAGAAGATCTAAATAAGTAGAAAGATATCCCATGGTCATGGCTCAAAACAATTAATATTGTTAAAATGTCAATACTCCCCAAATTGATGTACAAATTAAGTGAAACTCCTATATAAGTCCTATCTTGTTTTTTAGCTTATATTGGCAAACTGGTCCTAAAATTCATATGGAAATTCAAAGTGCCAAAAATAACCAACTATATTGAATAGGATGAACAAAGTGAGACGACTCATACTTCCTGATTTCAAACTTACTACAAAGGTACAGTAATCAGTACTGTGTGGTACTAACATAAGGACAGACATATAGATAAATGGAATAGAATTTTGGGTCCAGAAATGAATTCAAATATCTATGATCAATTGAATTTTGGCAAAGGGTACAAGACAAGTCAATGGGGGAAAACACTCTTTTCAGCAAATGGTGCTGGGACAACTGAACTTCCACTTGCAAAAGAATGAATTTGGACACATTACTTACAACATACACAAAAATTAATTTAAAACAGATGACAGAGTGAAATATATGAGCTAAAAATTATAAAACTGTGAGGAGAAAATTTACAACTAAATCTTCCTCATCTTGGTTTAGGCAGACTTTTTAAGATATGAGATCAAAAATACAGTAACAAAAGAAAAAAATATATATATAAATTTGAGGACATTAAAATTTATAACTTTTCTGCTGAAAATAATAATACCATAAAAGTGAAAAAAACAATCCCCAGAATTGGAAAATAGATTTACAAATTCTATATCTGATGAAGGAATATCCAATTCCTTTTTAACTCAAAGAGAAAATAAAAATAACCCAATTTATTTTTAACATCTTTATGGGAATATAACTGCTTTACAACAGTGTATTAGTTTCTGATTTACAACAAAGAGAAATAGCTATACGTATACATACATCACCATATTTCCTCCCTCCTGGGTCTCCCCCACACACTCCCCATCCCACACCTCAAGGTGGTCACAAAGCACTGAGTAGATCTCCCTGTGCCATGTGGCTGCTTCCCCCTAACTATCTACCCTACACTTGGCAGTGTACATAGGTCCATGCCACTCTCTCACTTCCCCCTCCCCATGTCCTCAAGTCCATTCTCTACGTCTGCTGCTTTATTCCTGTCTTGCCCCTAGGTTCGTCAGAACCTTTTTTTTTTTTTTTTTTAGATTCCATATATATGTGTTACCATGTGGTATTTGTTTTTCTCTTTCTGACTTACTTCTCTCTGTATGACAGACTCTAGGTCCATCCACCTAACTACGAGAAAAACTCAAATTCGTTGCTTTTGGGGCTTCCCTGGTGGCACAGTGGTTGAGAGGCCTCCTGCCAATGCAGGGGACACGGGTTCGTGCCCCGGTCCAGGAAGATCCCACATGTTGCGGAGCAGCTGGACCCATGAGTCATGGCCACTGAGCCTGCACGTCCGGAGCCTGTGCTCTGCAACGGGAGAGGCCACAACAGTGAGAGGCCCGCGTACCACAAAAAGAAAATAATAATTCGTTGCTTTTTATGGCTGAGTAATATGCCATTGTATATATGTGCCACAACTTCTTTATCTATTCATCTGTCAATGGACACTTAGGTTGCTTCCATGTCCTGGCTATTGTAAATAGAGCTGCAATGAACATTGTGGTACATGACTCTTTTCGAATTATGGTTTTTCAGGGTATATGCCCAGGAGTGGGATTGCTGGGTCATGTCATAGTTCTATTTTTAGTTTTCTAAGGAACGTCTATATTGTTCTCTATAGTGGCTGTATCAATTTACATTCTCACCAACAGAGCAACAAGATTCCCTTTTCTCCACACCCACTCCAGCATTTATTGTTTGTAGATTTTTTGATGATGGCCATTCTTTCTGGTGTCAGGTGATACCTAATTGTAGTGTTGATTTGCATTTCTCTAATGATTAGTGATGTTGAGCATCATTCATGTGTTTGTTGGCATTCTGTATATCTTCTTTAGAGAAATGTCTATTTAGGTCTTCTGCCCATTTTTGGATTGGGTTGTTTGTTTTTTGTGATATTGAGCTGCATTAGCTGCTTGTAGATTTTGAAGATTAATCCTTTGTCAGTTGCTTCATTTGCAAATATTTTCTCCCATTCTGAGGGTTGTCTTTTGGTCTTGTTTATGGTTTCCTTTGCTGTGCAAAAGCTTTTAAGTTTCATTAGATCTCATTTGTTTATTTTTGTTTTTATTTCCATTTCTCTAAGAGGTGGGTCAAAAAGGATCTTGCTGTGATTTATGTCATACAGTGTTCTGCCTATGTCTTCTTTTAAGAGTTTTATAGTGTCTGGCCTTATATTTATGTCTTCAATCATTTGCAGTTTATTTTCGTGTATGGTGTTAGGGAGTGTTCTAATTTCATTCTTTTGCATGTAGCTGTCTAGTTTCCCCAGCACTATTTATTGAAGAGGCTGTCTTTTCTCCACTGTATATTCTTGCCTCCTTTAATAAAACTAAGATGACCATATCTGTGTCAGTTTATCTCTGGGCTTTCTATCCTCTTCCATTGATCTATATTGCTATTTTTTGTGCCAGTACCATACTGTCTGGATTACTGTAGCTTTGTAGTATAGTCTGAAGTCTGGGAGCCTGATTCTTCCAACTACGTTTTTCTTTCTCAAGATAGCTTTGGCTATTCGGAGGCTTTTGTGTTTCCATAGAGATTGTAATTTTTTTTATTCTAGTTCTGTGAAAAATGCCATTGGTACTTTGATAGGGATTGCATTGAATCTGTAGATTGCTTTGGGTAGTATAGTGATTTTCACAATGTTGATTCTTCCAATATAAGAACATGGTATATCTCTCCATGGTATATCTCTCCTTTAATTTCTTTCATCAGTGTCTTATAGTTTTCTACATACAGGTCTTTTGTCTCCTTAGGTAGGTTTATTCCTAGGTATTTTATTCTTTTTGTTGCAATGGTAAATGGGAGTGTTGCCTTAATTTCTCTTTCAGATTTTTCATCATTAGTGTATAGGTATACAACAGATTTCTGTTCATTAATATTTTATCCTGCTACTTTACCAGATTAATTGAGTAGCTCTAGTAGTTTTCTGGTAGCATTTTAGGATTCTCTATGTATAGTATGATGTCATCTGCAAACAGTGACAGCTTTATTCCTTTTTTTCTGATTTGGATTTCTTTTTACTCTCTGTTTGCTGTGGCTAAAACTTCCAAAACAATGTTGAATAATAGTGGTGAGAAGGGAGAACCTTGTCTTGTTCCTGATCTTAAAGGAAATGGTTTCAGTTTTTCACCATTGAGAACGATGTTGGCTGTTGGTTTGTCATACATGGCCTTTATTTTATTGAGGTAATTTCCCTCTATGCCTACTTTCTGGAGGGTTTTTATAATAGATGGGTATTTAATTTTGGCAAAAGTTTTTCTACATCTATTGAGATGATCATATGGCTATTCTTCTTCAATTTGTTAATATGTTTTATCACATTGATTGATTTGTGTATATTAAAGAATCCTTGCACTCCTGGGATAAACCCCACTTGATCATTGTGTATGATCCTTTAAATGTGCTGTTGGATCTGTTTGCTAGTATTTTATTGAAGACTTATGTTTCTGTGTTCATCAGTTATATTAGCCTGTATTTTTCTTTCTTTGTGACATCTTTGTCTGGTTTTGGTGTCAGCGTGATGATGGTCTCATAGAATGAGTTTGGGAGTGTTTCTCCCTCTGCTATACTTTGGAAGAGTTTGAGAAGGATAGGTGTTAGCTCTTTTGTAAATGTTTGATAGAATTCGCCTGTGAAGCCATCTGGTCTAGGGCTCTTGTTTGTTGGAAGATTTTGAATCACAGTTCCAATTTCAGTGTTTGTGATTAGTTTGTTTATATTTTCTATTTCTCCTGGTTCAGTCTTGTAAGGTTGTGTGTTTCTAAGAATTTGTCCATTTCTTCCTGGTTGTCCATTTTATTGACATATATTTGCTGGTAGTAATCTCTCATGATCCTTTGTATTTCTGCAGTGTCAGTTGTTACTTCTCCTTTTTCATTTCTAATTCTATTGATTTGAGTCTTCTCCCCATTTTTTCTTGATGTGTCTGGCTAATGGTTTATCAATTTTGTTTATCTTCTCAAAGAAATAGCTTTTAGTTTTATGGATCTTTGCTATTGTTTCCTTCATTTCTTTTTCATTTATTTCTGATCTGATCTTTATGATTTCTTTCCTTCTGCTAAGTTTGGGGTTTTTTATTGTTTTTCTTTCTCTAACTGCTTTAGGTGTAAGGTTAGGTTGTTTATTTGAGATGTTTCCTGTTTCTTGAGGTAGGATTGTATTGCCATAAACTTCCATCTTAGAACTTCTTTTGCTGTATCCCATAGGTTTTGGGTTGTCGTGTTTTCATTGTCATTTATTTCTACATATTTTTTAATTTCCTCTTGGATTTCTTCAGTGATCTCTTGGTTATTAAGCAGTGTATTCTTTAGCCTCCATGTGTTTGTATTTTTTACAGATTTTTTCCTGTAATTGATATCTAGTCTAATAGCATTGTGGCTGGAAAAGATACTTTATATGATATAAATTTTCTTAAATTTACCAAGGCTTGATTTGTCACCCAAGATATGGTCTATCCTGGAGAATGTTCCATGAGCACTTGAGAAGGTAGTGTATGCTGTTGTTTCTGGATGGAGTGTCCTATAAATATCAATTAAATTAAGCTTGTTTAATGTATCATTTAAAGCTTTTGTTTCCTTATTTATTTTCATTTTTGATGATCTGTCCATTGGTGAAAGTGGGGTGTTAAAGTCTCCTACTATGATTGTGTTACTGTCTATTACCGTTTTATGGCTGTTAGGATTTTCCTTATGTATTGAGGTGTTCCTATGTTTGGTGCATAAATATTTACAACTGTTATATCTTCTTCTTAGATTGATCCCTTGATCATTATGTACTGTCCTTCTTTGTCTCTTGTAATAGTTTTTATTTTAAAGTCCATTTTGTCTGATATGAGATTTGTTACTCTATCTTTCTTTTGATTTCCACTTGTATGGAATATCTTTTTCCATCCCCTTACTTTCAGTCTGTATGTGAAAGAAAGAGAGAGAGAGAGAGAGAGAGAGAGAGAGAGAGAGAGAGAAAGAAAGAAAGAGAAAGAAATAGAAAATAAAGTTATTAAACTAAAAGAAATTTTTAACATCTTTATTGGAGTATAATTGCTTTACAATGGTGTTAGTTTTAAATTTTTTTAAATATTTTTAAAAATTAAAAAAAATTTTTTGAGTAGTAAAAAATAATAATAATGAGAGCATCCAAACCAAAAAAATGGACAGAGAGAACACTAGGGCAAATGGTAAAAGCAAAGCTTTACAGACAAATTCACACAAAGAAGCATACACATAGACACAAAAAGAGAAAAAGTAAAAATATATATATTTATTTATATATAAAAATAATGGAAGAGAGCAACCAAATCAATAAAGAAATCTATGAAAGATAATAAACTGTAAATACTAAACTAGGATAAACATAAAACCAGAAACAAATCAGATGCAGAAAGCAAATCCCAAATCTACAGTTGCTCCCAAGGTCCACAGCCTCAATTTTGAGGTGATTCATTGTCTATTCATGTATTCCAGAGATGCAGTGTACATCAAGTTGTTGGTGGGGATTTTATCCACTGCTCCTGAGGCTGCTGGGTGAGATTTCCCTTTCTTTTCTTTGTTCACACAGCGCCCGGGATTCAGCTTTGGATTTGGACCCGCCTCTGCCTGTAGGTCATCTGAGTGCATCTCTTGTTTGCTCAGACAGGGCTAGGTTAAAGTAGCAACTGATTAGGGGGCTCTGGCTCACTCAGGCTGTGGGGAGGGAAAGGTATGGAATGTGAGGCGACCTTGCGGCTGCAGAGGCCACTGTGATGTTGTAACTGCCTGAGGCGCGCCGTGTGTTCTCCTGGGGAAGTTGTCCCTGGATCACGGGACTCTAGCAGTGGCAGGCTGAAAAGTCTCCTGGGAGGGGAGGTGTGGATAGTGACCTGTTCTTGCACACAGGTTTCTTGGTGGCTGCAGCAGCACCCTTAGTGTTTCATGCCTGTCTCTGTGGTCCACGCTGATAGCCGTGTCTCACGCCAGTCTCTGGAGCTCTTTCATGAGGTGCTCTGAATCCCCTCTCCTTGTGCACCCCAAAACAATGGTCTCTTGCCTGTTAGGCAGGTCCAGACTTTTTCCAGGCCTCCCTCCTGGCAAGCTGTGGCGTATTAGCCCCCTTCAGGCTGTGTTCACGCAGCCAACCCCAGTTCTCTCCCTGGGATCTGACCTCCAAAACCAGAGCCTCAGTTCCCAGCCCCCACCCTCCCCAGTGGGGGAGCAGACAAACTTCTGGGGCTGGTGAGTGCTGGTCGGCATCGATCCTCTGTACAGGAATCTCTGTTTTTCCCTCTGCACCCCTATTGCTGTGCTCTCCTCCATGGCTCCAAAGCTTCCTCCCTGCCACCCCCGTCTACTCCAGTGAAGAGGTTTCCTACTGTGTGGAAACTTTTCCTCCTTCACAGCTCCCTCCCAGAGGTGCAGGTCCTGTCCCTATTCTTTTGTCTCTGTTTTTTTCCTTCTTTCTTTTGCCCTACCGAGGCACATGGGGAGTTTCTTGCCTTTTGGGGAGTCTGAGGTCTTCTGCCAGGGTTCAATAGGTGTTCAGCAGGAGTTGTTCCACATGTAGATGTATTTTTGATGTGTTTGTGGGGAGGAAGGTGATCTCCACGTCTTACTCCTCTGCCATCTTGAAGGTTTCTCTCAACCCAATTTTTTTTTTTTAAATGAAAGTGGAACTCAATAGACATTCCTCCAAATAATATGTGAAAACAACCAGTACATACATATAAACATGTTAATATTATTACCATATTACCCAATAAACATGTACTTTGGTATTTATTCAAGATAAATGAAAGTTTATGCTCACCAAAAAACTTATACACAAATATTATTAGTAGGATTATTCACAATATCCACAAACTGGAAATAATTCAGATGTTCATTAACTTATAAATGAATAAAAAATATGATATCTGCTCACATAATGAATTATTATTCAGCAATAGGAAGTAGTACTGACAAGTGCCAAGACATGGATGGAGCATGAAGTCATTGTGCTAAATGAAAGAATGAATCACAGATAAACACATAGTATATAATTTCATTTACATGAAATGTTCAAAATCAACAAATCCATGGAGATTGAAATTTGATTAGTGATTGCTTAGGTTTGGGGAAAGAGGAAAGGGAAGCAACTGCTGATGGATATGGGGTTTCTCTTCTGGGTGGTGAAAATTTTACTTAGATTGTGGCAGTGGTTGAACAACTCTGTGAATATACTAAAAACCAATGAATTAAATACTTTAGAAAGGTTAATTTTATGTTTTATAAATTATATCTCAATAGTATATTTAAATAATTAATAGAAATATGTTTTAAACAACTTAATGATAATTTGACAATTATTTTGATAATTAGCTAGATAAAACAAAGTAAAAATACACACAAGGTTTACCAAAAATGCGACAAGAAAAAATAGAAGATCTAAATTAAAAATATGAAAATAAAAATGATTGTTTAAGAAATTAAATCTCTAATTAAAATGTTTCTATGAAGAGAACTCCAGGCACAGAGTTTCACTGGCAAAGTCTACCAAATAAAAAATAAATAAAAGCTATATTCCACAAACTCTTTTAAATAAAAGAGAAAGTGGGAACACTTCTCAACTCATTTTTATGATTCCTGCATAACCTTATTACAAAAATCTTACCAAGATACTTTAAAAAAGAAATTAGAGATCAATATTATTCATGAAAATAGAGTAAAAATCCTAAACAAAATATCAGCAAACTTAATTGAACAATTTTTTAAAGTATTGCATTTTAAAGTGTAATGAGAATAGAAAATTTTTAATGTAAAAATAAATCTTATTGTCAAAATAAAGAAGAAAAAATATATCAACATATTTGGGAAAAGCACTTGCTAAAATTCAATACCCATTCATCTCTAAACTAAAAAAAAAGTTTTTAGCAATTTAAGAATTTGCCCAGTCTGTGTACCTAAAATAAAAAATAGACAGATAGACGGGGGAGAGAGAGAGAGAGAGAGAATATCTAAACACACACCTGCCACAGTATGCTTTCACATTTTTTCTATGGCCTGGTATAGCTGTGGCTCTTGCACTTAATCACTTGGAGGGCTTGTTAGACCACTGGCTACTGCGTCCCATCTCCAAGTGTGTCTGATGCAGTATATCTGAGGTGGGGTCTGAGAATTTACATTTCTGCTGGTCTAGGGACTGCACTTTGAGACTAACTGTGGTTTCGTATAAATGACATTGGATTGTATGTGATTTAGAGGTTAGGTAAACTGCTGTAAAATACCTTTTTATATAGTATGGAAAGAAGGGAACCCTCCTACACTGTCGGTGGAATGTAAATTGGTGCAGCCACTATGGAGAAAGTATGGAAGTTCCTTAAAAAACTAAAAATAAAACTACCATATGATCATCCTGGGCATATATCTGGACAAAACTATAATTCAAAAAGGTACATGCACCCTTATGTTCACTGCAACACTATTTACAATAGCCAGGACATGGAAGCAACCTAAATGTCCCTCAACAGATGAATGGCTAAAGAGGATGTGGTACATATATACAATGGAATACTACTCAACCACAAAAAAGAATGAAATAATGCCATTTGCAGCAACATGGATGGACCTAGAGATTATCATACTAAGTGAAGTAAATCAGACAAAGACTAATATCATATGATACCACTTACATGTGGAATCTAAAAAATGATACATATGAACTTATTTACAAAACAGAAATAGACTCACAGATATAGGGGGAAAAAAACAACCTTATGCTTACCAAAGGGAAAAGGGGGAAGGGATAAATTAGGAGTTTAGGATTAACAGATAAAAATTACTGTATGTAAAATAGATAAACAACAAGGACCTACTATATACCACAGGGAATTATATTCAATACTTTGTAATAACCTATAAAGGAAAAGAATCTGAAAAAGAATAGCTATACATATGTATAACTGAATAACTTTGCTGTACACCTGAAACATTGTAAATCAACTATACTTCAATAAAAATAAGTAAATAAATAAAATCTCTCTTCATATAGTCTCTGTTTAATGATATCTTGCCAGTTATCTTTCCAACCTCTTGACTGATAACTGCCTTTTTTCAAAGTTTCTATTTCTTTTGAAATTTTGATGTTCCAATTTTTCTATGAAACTATCCTTTTCCTCTTTTTTGTCAAAGTTATGCAAAGTAGTCTCATAATTTTGTTTTTCTACATTTTTTATTTTGTTTTGTTTTTTCTTATTCCTAATTTCTTTTTTCCTTAACTGATTTTGTGAGAGCTGTCTATTCTGTTGGTCTTCAAGAACAAGCAAAAACAGATTTTGTTTTTACCATTGTTTTCTAAGGTTCATTTGAACTGATTTTTTTTTCAAAATTAATTCATTTTTTCTCTACTTTGCTTTCACTATTAATGTGGGTTCTTAGTTCCTTTATTACCAGTTTCTTTAATAATGAAGACATTTGAGGCTATAAGTTTATGTCTGAGTATAATATTATTTGTGGCTCTTGGTGTGCATTTCCTTTATTTATTGATTTCTAGATATTTGGTCATTTATGTTTTATTTCTTCTTTGAATCCTTGGGCAACCATAAATGCCTTTCTTCTGGCCTGACAGAATAGTGGTACCAGAACTGGCTGGAGGACTCCTGGGGTTTTGGTCTATTTTCTTCAGTGATCTGTAAAGTTCTTCCACTGTCTTTAAGTTCCCACTCTTGTAGATTAGAAAAAAAATCATTTTCCTTTGTTAATAAGTTGTTCTTTTAGTCTGAACGCATGTGTTTCCTTTCTTCCTTGGACTTCAGAAATTTTCCAGGAAAGGTATCTATCTTTCCTAGAACCCAGCTTTTTAAATCAGTTAACAGGTTTTTTTTAGATCAGTGTAAATATTCTCTATTAGTTGTTTATCCATTGCCTCTTCTGCATCTGCTCTTTCTTCTCCTTCTGGATCTCTTACTATCCATATATTAGACCTCCTGGATTTGTCCTCTGGTCTCTTGATTTCTTCCTCATGATTTCCATATCTTCATATTTTTCCTCTGAGAGAAATACTCCTTACCCTTGGCCTTCCAGGTTACTAATTTGATTCCCTCCTGTTGTACCAGTGAACATGATCCCAGAAATGAGATGGAGAGAAATACATGTACCCCAGCAGGTCCTCCAGAGCCAGGAAGCTCTGACAGTTCTCAATGTGGAAACATGTACACACACACACACACACACACACACACACACACACACTCACTCACTTATGCAAAACTCCAAATTCACACACACAGAGACACACATACACCCTCCACACTTCTACAAGGGGATTCTGGTTCTCTGAAGGCCAGTTCTGTCTCTGGGACCTTAGTCCTCACCCCAGGACTTGGTTGCTTGTCCCCAAGCAGTTCTCAGGGGAAAGCACAATCCTAAGAATGTTCTCCCCGACATGGATGCTGGCAGAACCCTTAGCCCAGTGTATGTCTTCTCAGCCTGACTGGCACAGCCATGCCTCCAAGGAAGTGGGAGCAAAAGGCCCCCTCTCACTGAAGCTCAGCCCTTTTCAAGTTTGAGTCGCCTCTTTAATCACAACCAGTTGTACAGCAAATCCTAATGGGCCTGCTGGATAATACTCTAACCTCCACTAACCAGATACTGTCAGCCAGTTACCCAAGGAAGTCACTCTGGGGAGAGGGAGATGGGGTCAGAAAAAGATTAATCCCCCACAGAGACACTTCAGGTGACCCTTTTAGCTGAAGGGAGGATGCAAAATTGGGTAGTGAGGAAGCACAGCTAAAATAATAAAAATGGTTCCTTGGTCCTCTGTACCAATGTGTTCATGTTTGCTCTGCTTAGAGTCCACCTAACCTGCACCTCATCTATCCCATGCCTGTTATGTACTGGGCACCTGGCACATCTTATCTCACTTGGTCTTTATAACACTGTAGAAATAAGTTATTATTGCCTCCACTTTTGAGTCACTAGAAGGCAACACAGTCTCCGAAGACTGACTGGCTCAACCTTCTTCCCGTAGACAATGCTGATAATGGAAATGGATGCTAGAAAGCTAGGACATATTTTTTGAACAGAGTAGATAGATGCTCAGGAGCCCAGGTGTGTGGGCAAACTGGGTAGGCATCTGTTATGGCTCTTACATTTCCTAATGCTTTTCTTTAAGGTGCATGGTTTTTGTTAGCCTGTGGAGTTGTACGTTTCCCAACTTCTTTCACTTTCCAAATCACTCCAATACCCATCATTTCCTCAGGTCTTCTGCAATCTCTGTGAGCCAAGAGGATAAGGTGTCTTTGACTTAATCTGTCCATAGGAGGAACGTGAAGCCAGAGGGTAAGATTATTTGTTCAAACCCTCACAGCTAGGGGGCAGCATCCCCGAGGCTGGAGCTACACGTGCTCCACCACACCCAGAACCTTACCTCTTTTAGTTTACACCCACCCACACAGAGCCAACAAGTGATGAGGGCACCTCCTGAGCCACATCAGCCCACCTGACGTTCAAAACTAATATTATTTAAGCTTCTAACAGTTTCTCTTTAATTTTCAGATTAATCAACTAGTCTTTAGGCTTTCTGGAAGATTCATCATTTGCCCTCCAAATACTTGCTCTGAGGATGGGAAAGCTAGCCCGTCTGGTATTAGATCAACAAGAATGTTATCTCCAGTTAAGACATCAAGAGGTGTACCCAGATTCGAAGAACTTCCAATTTAATCATTACGACACCTACTAATCTTACTTCTTTCTTTCAAAGATAACCAAGCAGGCAAAGGTGAAATTTGGCTTCCCCTGTTTAATATTTTAGTTACAAATCGGTGAAAATGAGACAGTCAGGAAAGCAACAGGGACCTCCTGCTGAGCCATTGTCCATCAAAAATTGAAATTACATTAATGTATTTTTTCTTTTTCCTATATATAAATTGCTAAGAGAGTAAGTCCTAAGAGTTCTCATCACAAGGGGAAATTTTTTTTTCTTTTATATTGTATCTATATGTGATGATGTATGTTCACTAGATTTATTGTGGTAATCATTTAATGACGTATGTAAGTCAAATAATCATGCTGTACACCTTAAACTTATACAGTGCTATATGTCAATTATATCTCAATAAAAATGGAAGAAAAAATAAATGAATGAACAAAGGTTATAGAAAAAGAAGTCTTTTTTAACATAAAACATAGTCACTAGGATGAACCCTCCCAAAGCAATGGCATGGGAGACTTTCTGTTTCCCTTGTAGCAAAGACAAATAGGAAGCCATATGTGGTTTACAGCTACTTACAGCGCTCTTAGCCATGTTAATGTCTGTTAGAAATAATACTATATATAATATATATATATATATATATATATATACACACACACGTACAAATATATATGCACACACACATACAAACAATATATACACAAACACACACACACTCCATAAAATCAAGTCTCAACCAGCAGGCCTCCAGCTCTCTGTGCTAACTCCATCCATGTCATTTATTCCATATCTCAGGTTTCTGGATGACAGCTAATGTAGATTGGTGTGTCTCTAAGATGTATTCTCCTTACTACTAAAGGATACAACAAGATTGTTTATTACTGAGAGGTTAACATACAGGAAAGGAAGGAATAGACATATTTTACTAATTGAAATGAGAGGTGCATAAAATATGAATTATGGTGTTTCTGTTCTCACAGACACCCTAGAGCCTCAGTTTGCACATGGTCTCTTGTTTTTCCTTGAAAACACATGCTGGTGATGCATGGCAGAGCTTTGGATTCAATTATCAACACTGGGAAGTAAATTGGCTTTTCAACAAAGGCAATAAATAATCTATACATGGTTTAATGTAAAGCAATGAATATCTTATTCTTAGCAAAAAAAATGTGTCCTTTCATGAAAACACTTACACAAGCAACCCAGAGCAATCTCTATGGCAGGTTATTTTTGAGAATCTTTATATTTTCCTTAAAGGGGTTGGAGAAGAAACCACTTAAGCAATGCACAGTGCAGTGGGGGCCCTGGCGGCAAGTCACACCTCTAATGAAGGCACCAGGCTAACAGACCATCTGTGAAATAATGTTGAGATTCAATTGAAAATGGTTTCCTGTCACTCTGTGCGAATGTGTTTGTGTTTCTCCTGCTTGGGGCCAACTACCCTACTGTTTTTGCTTTTCTTTGGAGCAGCTAATGTGTATGATTGCAAACTCCTTAAACACAAAACCATTTTTAAAATAACATATATTAACCCTGTTTGTATCCTATATTAAAGAAAATCATGTACCCAGTTTTTCCTCTTAATGAAGGCAATAATGATGTTGACAGATGACATAAGCTGCCCTAGGAAATGGGACCAGTCACATTAGGATCGATTTGCCCATGGTTCCTTCTTTGGCTGCAGCCAAGGTCTAGCAAGGACAGTTAGGATCCCCAGGGTGAGGGAGGGAGAATTCTTCCCTCTGGAACACCAGGGGCTACAGAGACAAGAGCATTGGTGACTGCAATTACATAGGAACTCATCCTTTTATTGATAAAAGAAATGACTGGAAAAGGCCCCAGTTAAGCAGAAAGACTGAGTGGGAAGCATCTGTTCTCTATGCTCCACCATAGGGTGAAGTGTCTTGCATTGCTGCATTTGAGAGACTGTGGTTGCCATTCCTGGTGGCTGTCCTGGAATGCTATATCTTTTGGCTATAAGTCCCAACCCCATGATCACAGCAGTGTCCTAGTGACCCAGGTCTGGACAAATGATAATACTCCACTTTCTTGAACACAGTGATAGCTCTGGGAGTATATATATACATATATATATATATATATATATATATATATATATATATATATATATATATAACCTAGGCAGGGCCAGTCAAAGAAATAATTCATTTTTTGACAGAATTGGGAAATATTGGGAAAAATAAATCTGGGGAAGCAAGCAGCTATCTTCCCCCACTACTTGAAAGAGTCCATCAGCAGAACGAGAAGGAAAACAGCACAGAAAAAGAAGAACAAGGGGATAGAGAAATACAGGGTGAGAAGGGGATGTGAAGCCAGATAGCATCAGCTTGGGTTCCTGGATTGAGCAGTGTCTGAAGATAAACCTCTCTGTGCACTTCTCCGTAACATGAGTCAACATATCACCACTTTGCTCATGCAGTTTTGAGTTGGGTTTTCTTTCCTTACAACTGAAAAGAGTCCTGACTAATCAAGTTCTAGTTCCTGAATACAGGGAGCCAGAAGGAAGACCTCTAGGGGCCTCTGTTTTAGACAGTACACACTGCAACACTTACTGAGGCTTTTTGACAAAAGCTGGTGCAAGCTCCAAAATGATCAAAACAACGTCACCACTTCCTGCCCTCCACCCCTAAGTCTATTCTATAACATTAAAAGTGGAATACTAGAAAGAAAGCAATAAGACCAACCTACAAGCTGCAGAATTAGATTATAAACCCAGTTCTCAAAAGCCTTACTTATAGAGCAAGAGCAAAGCAATCATTTGGTATCTTCATGTTGTGAAGAGGGACAGTTTCCCAGGAGGACAACAGTTTCTGACCAAGGATTGGAGAAGCATGAGAAAGGGAGACAGGAGGTGGGAGCTAGGGTCACAGATCAGGTCCAGGACCAAGGAAGGAAGTCTGGATAAGTCTCCAAAGACCAAAGACTAAGAGAGAAAAATCCAAGCCAGGAATTCACAGATAGGAGCAAAACAGTGAAAAGCACATCACGAACAAACACAGCTGGCCTCGGGTGATTGACTAAATGGTGTCCTCTGCACCTGGCCCATGCAAGCCCTCAGCCGAATGGTGCTGAACCTACAGGGGTGAGAAGAGAGGGAAGGGTAGAGAGGCCACAGGCCATTAGTGTACTGGAACAAAGACATTAAGCAAAGCCCTTGATAGACTCAAATGAAACACCGAAACCCCTAAAGAGCACAGACATTAACATCTGGAAATAGACTTGGGTGATCTAAGAAGGAGCATGCTGTAGAGAAATCACTGGTCCACATCCCAGTTTCCTCTGGGTTGCCTTCACCCAAGAGTCACAATCAATTCTCATGAGGGCAACAAGCCTGGTCTGATCAACACTGACCCTGCAGCGTTACAGGATTTTTCATGGAATGATTGTGATGATACTGAGCATAAAGCTCACTGTACCATGATGAACCTCTGGTCTGGAACATATTGCCTCAGACAGCCATCCAGAGCCTCCTCGATCTGCAATCCACACAGCAGAAGCCTACAGCAATCACCGAGAATTCCAGAGAGTAGATGTTCTCTATAATCCACCATGTCACACTTGGAGAGTGACCACAGGATGGGCATCTACCTCCTGCTCGTGTCCCTTGCAGGACACAGGACAACATCCCAGCAGAAAAGACTGCATGGTAGTCCTATGCCACAAGAGAAGGATGGATTGGAAATGAGTTTCTGTGGTCAAGCCTGGCATGTCTCTGGGCTCATGTCACCCACCCATGGGTGAGCTGCTCAGAGGCACTGGAGAAATAAGGACATCAGGGCATCACAAGTCCCTAAGCAATTCCTGGACAAACAAATTGAGTGACACACCATAAAATGATATGCACCATTTTCTGAAGAGCCTTCTTAACTATGGAGAAACTTTTGGAAAGTATAAACAAGTGCACCAGGGAGTAAGCAAACAGAAGTCAGCTAGGTGGGACCGCTGGGGTCAGGGAGGAAGAAGAGGAGTATGTGTAGCCTCGAGCGCTGCTGTGCTCTCTCAGCAAGTCACCAAACTCTCTGAGCCTCCCTCTTCTCAACTGGAAACTAGAGGGAGGGTGGCTGGTCTCACACCCAGAGAGGACCTGGGTCTCTTCTTATTTGGATGCTGATACCACAAGTACACTAAGACTCTGCAGTGAAGGGTCACCACCTGCGTGCTCCAAGCTGTCTTGTAGTTGAGGCACGATGCTCTCACAAACTGGGTGTGCCCACACTTTTTTACACAGAGCCTGCAAAGGAAACTGGGTTAAGCAATTACAAGGTCTAAGGATTCGGGGAGCTCTGGAAAGTTTCCTGCTGACCCACAAAATACTTCTGTCCTTTGCCATAAATTTCATCATCAAGCCATAGACATGAAATCAGGTTGTCCCAGGTTTCTAAGAGACTGTACCACTATCAACTCTGGTCACTTGGGCAAGTACTCACTTTTTTTTTTTTTTTTTT
>RJWK010047374.1:0-17302 GCA_004363435.1 Platanista minor
CAGTGGTTGAGAGTCCGCCTGCTGATGCAGGGGACACGGGTTCGTGCCCCGGTCCGGGAGGATCCCACATGCCGTGGAGCGGCTGGGCCCATGAGCCATGGCCACTGAGCCTGCGCGTCCAGAGCCTCTGCTCCGCAACGGGAGAGGCCACAACAGTGAGAGGCCCGCGTACAGGAAAAAAAAAAAAAAGATTATTACCTTTGTGATTTTAACTGCTTTTCTCATCTGCTGCTGTTCCCAAATATCTTGATACTTTTTATCTTCTTCACTATCTTCACTTGTTTCTTCATTTCTGGTTGCTTGAAAAAAAAAGTTCATGTATAAATATTCCATATTTTTCCATTCTAATAGCAGCAGCAATTAGCAATTGGGGAGCTTATAAATGGCTTAGCAGCTCTTTGTATGTGTTAACCTTTTCTTCACAATTCATAATTCACTCTCTCTTTATAAATAAACTAAAATATCAGGATGTTACATTAACACAGTCCTCTATCTAAAGACTGTGTTGAACCTAGGACCTGAATCTAGCAATCTGACTTCAGAATCTGCACTTATCACCAAACTGTCTCACTCAAAACCTGATGGTCTCACATATGAAAAAGCTTGGAAAAAATGCAACATTTGGTTTTATCAGAGATTCTCAACTCTACCTGAGAATCTAAACATGCAAAAATAATTTCTGGGTTAATAGGAACCAAAAGTCTCATTCTGAAATAGTATTATTTGAAATGACAAAAACTTGGTAAAACATTATTGTTTATAAATGAGAAATGTGAAAATAGTTCTGTGATACCTAAGGATTATTGATTGAGAAAAACTTTTTACTAGAGCAGGGAAGATTTTAACACATGACACCAAAATCCTACCGATGTTTCCATGTTAAAAAAAAATCTTATAAAGGTGACAACGAAAGTTTTCAATATCAAAAATAGGAAACTCTACAAATTTTTTAACCTGTCAAGAAAGACCAAGTGGAGATCAGAAAACAGTAAACATTATTATTGCATGTACCCTTTGATAACATTTTGATAACAGATATGTATTTTATTTTATTTTATTTATTTATTTTTTTTGTGGTACGTGGGCCTCTCACTGTTGTGGCCTCTCCCGTTGTGGAGCACAGGCTCCAGACGCGCAGGCTCAGGGGCCATGGCTCATGGGCCCAGCCGCTCCGCGGCATGTGGGATCTTCCCAGACTGGGGCACGAACCCGTGTCCCCTGCATCGGCAGGCAGACTCTTAACCACTGCGCCACCAGGGAAGCCCACAGACATGTATTTTAGAAGCCATGATGTCAGTAAGTAAATTGGTATTAAAAAAATAACTTAACCTTTAGAATAGGAGATACTACATTATTTTTTTGTTTGTTTTTGTTTTTTTGTTGTTGTTTTTTGCGGTACACGGGCCTCCCACTGCTGTGGCCTCTCCCGTTGCGGAGCACAGGCTCTGGAAGCGCAGGCTCAGAGGCCATGGCTCACGGGCCTAGCTGCTCCGCAGCATGGGGGATCTTCCTGGACTGGGGCACGAACCCACATCCCCTGCATTGGCAGGCGGACTCTCAACCACTGCACCACCAGGGAAGCCCTACATTTTGTTTTTATGGATATTTTTATCATAATATATTCTAATGAAAAATGCCTTAATGTTCATTTATTATAAATAAATTAAATATGTACCTGTTTTTTCAGCCATCTTTTGTCTAAGTGTTTGAGGCTTCGGGGTAAATGGTATTATATTTTCATGATCATCAGGCTCACTCTCAGGATATTCAGTGTTTTTCTTCATACCAGAGATGGTGAAGGCATGTTTTACATCCAAAGAAATATAGTCCTCTTGGGCCCTGGCCAATTCACGTTTTCGGTAGGCTGCCTGAATAAAAGCTGCATCAGGGATATTTACTGAAAGAAACAAAGAGGAGGACATTGAAAACAAAATACTAACAGAGAGAAATATTCCTCATATTTAAAGGAAAAGAGCACAGTTTTTCCAATTTTTTTACTATTTTGATATGAATAATGACTTAAAATCTGTTTCAATAGAAGATAATTATTTTGATAGAGATTAAATATAAATTAAAGAAATGAAACAAATCTAGAAGTATCAGAAAATATTGAAACGACTCCAATTTTTTATCTCTCTTCTTCATCAGGTGTTGTTGCTGACTTTTTGTTGAGGGCTACTTCTCATTTCCAGAAGCTCTGAAATTATCAGGGTAGGGATGTGGAGAGGGCTGAGCATGGAGTTACTCTCGGAGCATGGAGGGTAGAATGATAAGTGGTAGGGCAGTCTGCCTTATAAAGTAACAGGGACATTCTACTATGACCTGCCCCTCGCCTTTGGGCAACCAGGCACATAGTGGGTGAGAAACAGACTAAAACCCAGCACACATTCAAATCAGCCTCCAAGGTCCTGTGGCGATTCTCACATGAATAAACATAAGTTATAAAGTATAAAAGAAATAATCAGGTAATTTACCAGGTTTAAAATATTTAAGGGACAACATCTTTTAATAGAGAATTGTTTTATTTTTTCTTCATTTTATTCAGTACAAACTTCATTAATATATACTCTTCGAACTCAAAACAAGTTTCTTCATGCGTGATCTAAGCTGAAATTTATCTTTACACTCTGTAAACAAATGGTTTCTTAAGCAAAATACTAAGGTAAACAAAATAGCAAGAAAAATCATTGTTTCAAGCACTTCAAGGTATTAATTAGGGATACCAAGCCACTGAGTAAAATTTTCTAACCTTTCCCACAAATTGGTCCAAATCCTTTGAGAAATAAATAGAAAAGACGCCATATGCCAGGAGATACACAAATACTCTGATTTTTGAAAGAGATAGAGATTTCAGAAATTATAGATCAATATACTTGACACCAGAACTAAGGAAAACAAGTAGTGCTTGAATTAATTATGAAGCAGTAAAGTGATGAGCACTAGAAAGCAACATATGCTCATTAAAAACAAAGAATATCAAATAAGTGATTTACTTTTTATAGAATCGAATTTCTTGTAGAATAGTACCAGGAAAATGATGCAGGTAAGGTGTCTCTTCATCCTCCCAAAACACTCAGGATAATGGCAGCATTTCTTTTTTTTTTTTTTTTTTTTTTTTTTTTTTGGTGTACACGGGCCTCTCACTGTTGTGGCCTCTCCCGTTGAGGAGCACAGGCTCCGGATGGGCAGGCTCAGCAGCCACGGCTCACGGGCCCAGCTGCTCCACAGCATGTGGGATCTTCCCAGACCGAGGCACGAACCCGTGTCCCCTGCATCGGCAGGCAGACTCTCAACCACTGCGCCACCAGGGAAGCCCTGGCAGCATTTCTTGACCCTGGCTATATGCATTAGAATCACCTGGGAAGGTTGATAATCTGATAACTAGTCTTGCATCCAAAACACGGGATTTAAATGCAGTTGATCTGAGGTGGAGTTGAGCAGCAGTATGTTTTTATAGCCCCCTAGGGGATTTTAATGGTTCACCAGAGTTAAGATGATACACTTATTTTCAAATATTCAAGTGTATGAATACAGAAACAGAAATACTTGAAGCAATTCACTGGCAAGTGATTTGCTGGGGTTTAATTAATAAATCACAAGCAATGGACTCACTAGTGAGAAACTAGTGTTACATAAAGGTAATCCTCTCTCAAACTACAATAAAGAAATATAAGTTCAAGGAAGAGAAGAGTATTCTACTCTGTCCTGTCTATATCTAACACCTAGCTCAAGGGTTTCCACATAGCACATGTTGGTCAGACATGAGATGAATTAATAATGTTAGCATATTGCTTTATAATAATAAAAACATCATGTTTTTGTAGATTTGTAACTCATAAATAATTTTCACATAGATCATCCTATCTGAAGAGTAGAGGTTATGAGGGGGATCAAGATGGCAGAGTAGAAGCTCACCTCTCCCCACGAACACATCAAAAATATATCTACATGTGGAACAATTCTCACAGAAAACCAACTGGAAACAGGCAGATCTCCCACATAACCAAAGCTGCAAGAAGGATCTCCATGTAACTGGGTAGGACAGGAAAAGAAAAAAAAAAAGCGACAGGACCTGTGCCCCTGGGAGAGATCTGTAAAGGAGAGAAGGTCCACACGGGTAGACCCTTGCCTGGGGAGCCGCCTGCCAGCTGGGAAATCTGCTGGGACAGAGAGAGGGGCTGCGGAAGCCTAGAGTATACTTGTGAGGAGTGCAGGCATGCTGGCTTCCTAACAATCAGGATGGAAAGGGACCAGTGCTGGTGGCTGATGCCTTGCTGCACTTCCCAAGCCTCACCTCACTTCCCAATCTGAAGCATGCACCAAGTGGGACCACAAACACGTTAAGTGCTGAATCTTGGGCAGACAGGATGTGGGAGAGGACTCCATTTACCTGTGTGGAGACAGTGGAGACAGCCCTGACGGCCTGGGGTGTGGTCCAGGCTGAACCATGGAGCCCACTGTCAATGTACACAGGGAGGGGTGGGTCTAGCTGTGACACACTTTGTCAGTGAACACACCAGGTGGTATCACAGAAATGCACAGTGGCTGGGCATTGAGGTTCGATGGAAAGGCCCTGGGAAGCAGCATGCAGTGGTTCATTCCCCGGTGGGAATGCTCCAGCCCTGACCACTCCACACCTCAGTCTGGAGCTGGAATTGGGTTGGACAGATCCTGGGAGAGGTGTGCCAGAGGCAGCCCAGGTCCCAGGCAGCAGAACAACCACCTTGATCCTGCAGCCACAGCGCCCCAGCCTCCAGCCACAGCCCACTCCACAAAAGAGCCTACCACTAGGTCTGGAGTGAAACACAACAGAGAAAGGGGGACAACACTGCACTGAGTCTGAGAGGAACTGCAGATGCCTGCCTAGGCGGCACATGGGTTCAATGTGACCATACAGGCCCCACTTGCACCAACAGTCGCCTCCTTTGGGGCAGGGCATGCACTCAATGGCAATGAAATCTCATCAAACACAAACTTCAGGGCTTCTACTCTAACAGCTGTGGAGCAGACTCCACCCCCAACAGAGCTGTGATAGCCTCAGAGCAAAGAGAAGGTCCTGCCCACCACAGAGCCCAGGTTCTAGACACTTCAACACCAATCACACCCCCTATCAAGGGGTTAATGGCCAGCAAATGCTAAGGAAAGACATGGCTGGCACCCACTCCAAAACCAGCCTACACACCAAAAATATTTGACTCACAGAGTCTACACAGGGATGCTCCCACATAAAAACACCCCTTCAAGACCACAGTAGATAAATGTTTCTCCTAAATTCACAGAGAGAGAGAAAGTTAAGTAAAATGAAAAAGCAGAGGAACTACTCTTAATTAAAAGAACAAGAGAAATCCCCTGAAAGAACAAATAATTTCTGAAACGAACCTCACAAGTCTACTAGACCCTGAGTTCAAAAAGAGTATCAATAGAAATGCAGAGCACTGTAACAAGGAACTAGAAACTATGAAGATGAACCAAATCAAAATTAGACAACTCAACTGCTGAAATAAAAACCAATCTAGAAGCTGAATAGCAGACTAAATAACACAGAACGTGTAAGTGATCTGAAAGACAGAATAATGGAAGTCACTCAATCAGAACAGCAGACAGAAAGACAAATGAACAGAATATGAAGATAACATATAAGAACTATGCGATAATATAAAGCATGCCAAACTATGCATAATAGAGGTTCCATAAGGAGAAGAGAGAGAAAAGGGGATTGAAAATATATTTGAAGAAATTATGGCTGAAAACATCCCAAACCTTGAAGAAGGAAACAGATATCCAGGCACAGGAAGCACAGAGGGTCCCAAACAAGATTGAACCCAAAGTGACCCACACCAAGATACATCATCATTAAAATGGCAAAAGTTAAAGAGAACATTAGAGAAAAAAGAAAATGACAAAAAGTGAAAGAATATTTAAATGAAAAAGAAAAATAATGATAGTGAATAAGTAGAAAAAGGTAGCAAGAGAAAAACAAAGAGTTAATTATAAGGGAACCACCATAAGGCTATCAATTGATTTCTCTGCAGAAACTCTGCAGGCCAGAAGGGAGTGGCATGATATATTTAAAGTCCTGAAAGGGAAAACCCTGCAACCTAGGATATTCTACCCAGCAAGATTATCATTTAAAATAGAAGGAGAGAGAAAGAATTTCTCAGACAAGCAAAAACTAAAAGAATTCAGTATTACTAAACCTACGCTAGAAGAAATATTGAAAGGTCTTCTCTAAATAAAAGAGAAACAAGAATCTATAGGTAAGGGAAAATCACAGTGGGAAAGCCAATATATAAAAGGATTAAAGACCACTTAAGCTAGTACATAGATTACAAAATAATTTAAAATATTTTTGTAAAAACAATTATACTACAATGAACAGCAAAAGAATAAGCATGCAGATGTAAAATATGACATCAAAAAGTGTGAGAGGGGGGACTCTAAAGATGTAGATTTTTTTTTAACAATGTGTTTGAACTTGTATGACTATCACTTTAAAGCAAGTATAGTTATGGGTCAACACACTTGAACCCCATGGTAACCACAAATTTAAAAAATACTATCGATTCACAAAAACCAAAAAGAAAGCAACTCAAGCATAATATAAAAGAAAACCATCAAACTACAAAAGGAAAAACAAAAAAAAGAAACAGAAAACAAAAAAAAAACTGGAAAACAAGGTTTAAGATGGCAACAAATAAATACCTATCAATAATTACTTTCAATGTCAATGGACTAAATGCTCTGATTAAAAGACACAGAGGGGCAGGTTGCATAAGAAAACAAGAACCCATAATATGATGTCTACCAGAGACTCACATCAGGGTGGAAGACACACACAGATAGAAAATGAGGGGATGGAAAAAGATATTCCATGCAAATGGAAACGACGAGAAAGTGGTGGTAGCAATACTCATGTCAGACAAAACAGACTTTAAAACAAAGGCCATAAAGACAAAGAAGGACATTATATAATGATAAAGGGATCAATACAAGAAGAGGGTATTATACTCATTAACATATAAGTACCCAATATAGGAGCACCTAAGTATATAAAGCAAATACTAATAGGCACAAAGGGAGAAATTGACAGGAATACAGTAATAGAGACTTTAATACCCAAATGACATCAATGGACAGACCTTCCAGACAGCAGATCAATAAGGCAACAGAGGACCTAAATGACACAACAGACCAGTTGGATTTAATTGATTTCTACAGGACACTACAGCCAAAAAAAGCAGAATACACATTCTTTTCAAATGAACATGGAACATTCAGTAGGGTTAACCACATACTGGGGCACAAAACAAGCCTCAAAAAATTTAAGAGTATAGGGCTTCCCTGGTGGCGCAGTGGTTGACAGTCCACCTGCCGATGCAGGGGACACAGGTTTGTGCCCTGGTCTGGGAAGATCCCACATGCCGTGGAGCAGCTGGGCCCGTGAGCCATGGCCGCTGAGCCTGTGCTCCGCAACGGGAGAGGCCACAACAGCGAGAGGCCCGTGTACCGCAAAAACAAAACAAAACAAAATATATAAACAGCTCATGCAGCTCAATATTAAAAAAAAACAAAGAACCCAATCAAAAAATGGTAGAAGACGTAAATAGACATTTCTCCAAAGAAGACATACAGATGGCCAAGAGCCACATGAAAAGCTGCTCAACATCACTAATTATTAGAGAAATGCAAATCAAAACTACAGTGAGGTATCACCTCATGCCAGTTACAATGGGCATCATCAGAAAATCTACAAACAACACATGCTGGAGAGGGTGTGGAGAAAAGGGAATGCTCTTGTACTGTTGGTGGGATTGTAAATTGATACAGCCACTATGGAGAACAATATGGAGGTTCCTTCAAAAACTAAATATAGAATTATCATATGACCCAGCAATCCCACTACTGGGCATATACCCAGAGAAAACCATAATTCAAAAAGACACATGCACCCTAGTGTTCACTGCAGCACTATTTACAATAGCCAGGTCATGGAAGCAACCTAAATGCCCATCGACAGACGAATGGATAAAGAAGATGTGGTACATATATACAATGGGATATTAGCCATAAAAAGGAACGAAACTGGGTCACTCGTAGAGACGTGGAGGGACCTAGAGACTGTCATACAGAGTGACGTAAGTCAGAAAGAGAAAAACAAATATCGTATATTAACGCATATATGTGGAATCTAGAAAGATGGTACAGATGAACCGGTTTGCAAGGAAAACAGTGACAAAGATGTAGAGAACAAATGCAAGGACACCAAGGGGGAAAAGTGGGGTGGTGGGGCGTGGGATGAATTGGGAAATTGGGATTGACATATATACACTAATATGTATAAAACAGATAACTAATAAAAACCTGTAGTATAAAGAAATAAATTTAAATTTTAAAAAGTCACTGATATAGAAAAATACTAATATTAGAAATAAAGTTCTTAAACAAAATTCAAAAGTTACCAACCTAGGGCTTCCCTGGTGGTGCAGTGGTTGAGAGTCCGCCTGCCGATGCAGGGGACACGGGTTCGTGCCCCGGTCCGGGAAGATCCCACATGCCGTGGAGCGGCTGGGCCCGTGAGCCATGGCCGCTGAGCCTGCACGTCCAGAGCCTGTGCTCCGCAACGGGAGAGGCCACACCAGTGAGAGGCCCGCGTACTGCAAAAAAAAAAAAAGAAAGAAAAAAAAGTTACCAACCTAGTGATGTAAACTCTTCTTCCAGAGAGCTAGAGCTATTGGAAGATGAACTCTGATCATCTTTACTTTCTGAAGAACGATGTGTTCCATCCTCTTCATCTGTTGAAAGATCAACCACTCTGGATTCTAACAGGATGTTTTCTGAATATAAAAAGAAAGAGTCAAGATGTTGGAATCAATAATTGAAATTATGAACAACACATGGCATATGTAAAATATGGTGTTTTAATTTTACTCCACATATTTAAAGTAGATATGCAGATCTTTCTCTAATTTCCATTCTTTCTGAAATCAGTGGATGGTCTAATAAATGTGCAAGGATGTATCCTACTTGTGTTATCTACTTAACTAGTAAACTACTCTCTTCATTAAAGAATGAAACGAAAAGAGGAAAGGGAACATTAGAGAAAAAAGAAAATGACAAAAAGTGAAAGAATATTTAAATGAAAAAGAAAAATAATGATAGTGAATAAGTAGAAAAAGAAAAGAATACTTAACGTACATTTCCTATGTGCCAGGCATACTGAAGTCTGTTTTACAAGATTTATTTCATTTAACATTTACAACTCTATAAAGTAAATGCTATTACTGATGAGAACACTAAGGATTGGAAAGGCTAAATAACATGTCCAATGTCACAAAGTTACTAAATTGAGAAGCTGGGCTTTCAATCTAATTTCATCCAAATCTGGAATTTAGGCTCTTGTAATATAAATACTAAGTTACATTTCAATGGCTGGTGGTAAGAAGTACTATAATGAGTACTGTAGCCTCAAACCAAATCATGGATCTATTTCCATTGTGTGATTCTGGAAAGGACACAGTCAATTAATCTATTAAACAAATACAGCATTAAGAGAGAACACCCACAGAGGTATTGTGAGAATCGAATGAGCAAAGTGTAAAGGAATTTATGGTATTATTGACAAAAAAGGACTTGTTAGTTCACAAATATTTTGTAATA
Organism: Platanista minor; assembly: GCA_004363435.1. Taxonomy (NCBI): domain Eukaryota; kingdom Metazoa; phylum Chordata; class Mammalia; order Artiodactyla; family Platanistidae; genus Platanista; species Platanista minor. The sequence continues at coordinate 9,658 of RJWK010047374.1, forward strand.
GTTGTGAATAACCTTAAGATTTAAGATTACATAAATAAGTACTCTTATATTAAGAATGTTCCTTAATGAGAAAACCTATATAAATTTCAAAAAAGCTGGAGTAAAATCAAGAATTAAAAGACAAAGTAGTATGTCGCTTCTTGGCCATTTGGCTAAGATCAAGTGTAAAAGACAAGGAATATAGCTGTAGCTTACATCTTTCTTAGCTACTGCTACTTATGACAACTCCTACATCTTAAAGTGAAGTAAAGTTACACCAGAGCAGTGGTTCTCAGAGTATGATCCATCAACCCTTGGAGGTCCCTCAGACCCTTTCAGCAGGTCTGAGGGAAAAGCCAAACCACTTTCATCACAACATTAACATGTTACTTGCTCTTTTTACTCCATTGGTGGGTAAAACTGCTAATTTTTTAGTATGAATCATAACAGTGATACCAATCTGCAGAAGCATCCACTGTATTGTTTTCCACCTTGTACTAGAAAGAAAAATAGTCAGTTTCACTTACTGTCCTTAATGAAGCAATAAAAAATTAATTTTATTAAATTTTGGCCCTGAGTACATATCTTTTTAATATTCTGTGGATCAAAATGGAAGCATGCATAAAGCACTTCTGGCTCATACTGAAATGCAATGGTTGCTTCAAGGAAAAGCACTTGTGTGATGAGCTGCAAGTTGAACTTAACCACTGTCTTCGAGGAGGAAAACCTTTCTACTTGAAAGAATGACAGACAAACTCTTGTTATTCAGACACGGGTATCTGACAAACATTTTCTTAAAAACGAGCAAAGTTGTGCCCATCACTTCAAGAATTAGAGATTTCAAGTGAAGTCTATAATTTTGGGAAAACATACCCTCTACTGTGAACTTGATAGCTTTCCAATACTTAAAGACTGATGATGTCAGTAGTAGCATTAAGAGAGTTTTTTCTTGACATTGTAATAAACTGTATCAACACTTGCAAGAACTGCAACTCGGTAAACCACCACTTTCCAAAGAGTCAATGCATGACGTTATCAGTCATGCATGGGTAAAAGAGCCATTCAAAGTGCAAAACACACCGACAGATTTTAATCTAGTGGAGTACAAAAAAATTGACTGATATGGTTTCAGCTTCCTCGTGCCAACTAAAAATTGGCACTTGCCTTCTGCATCTACTAGGATTAAGTCACAAACTGCTGTAGCTGCTGATTTTCAACACACCCTGAAAGGAGTTCAGGGCAGAGATGAGGAATGAGGTACTCTGTGCTTTGGGAAAAACTGGCAGAACAGGCCTTCAGACAGATATTTCCAGAAGATTTTATGAGCCCAATCCTTACATTTCCTCATATCTGGAAGAGCACTAAAATCATTAATGGTGACATCTGCTCCTCATGACTAGCAGCAAGCCTCTGCCAAAATGTGTGTTTGACCATACAAACCCCTCTTCACTAATATCATATGCAACACTGACCTCTCCCCTACCTCTGTGGAGCAGTTTCTCAAAGCTACCTGAAACGCTGTCTCCTGGGCTATAGTTCTCATTTTGCTCCAAATAAAACTTAACTCACAAACTTTCACATTGTGCATTTTCTTCAGTCAACACACATTGTAAACTAACCTTTAAGAACCTATTACTTTTTGAGCTTCATTGTAATATTAAAGCAGAACACCTTCAATGAACTAAAAAGGCTCTTAAGTATTCCTAATCATCTATCTGTGGTTTTCTTCATACATTCAAACAAAACAATATATTTCAATAGACTGAATGCAGAAATATCTGTGAGAATTCAGCTGTCTTCCATTAAGCCAGACATTAAAGAGATTTGCAAATTGAAAACACTCTATTTTTCAGAAAAGTTATTTTTCATAAAAATGTTTCTTATCCCTACATATAATGGGTTAATTTTAAAAAATAATAAATAAAAATTTATCTTAATTCCTAAGATGGTAAATATTATAGATATAATCCACAGAAACAAAAGCTCTTTGGGATCCTTAATTGTTCTTAAGAGTATAAAGGGTATACCTTTAACTCCAAAAGCGTACTCTTAAGACCAAAATGTTTAAGAACCACTGTTTCACTGTTTTAGAAGGCAAGAGAAGAGGCAACTCCTGGGCCCCCCCCCCATTAAAGTTTAACCAGATGACTCTTACATAAAGCAAAAAATATTTTAAAAGTCATCAGAACTTCAGATAAACAGGTGATTATTAACAATGACTAACAAATCACCAAAACCACTTGAACTAAAAATAGTGGGGAGAAAATTTTTTTACCTCAAGACTAACCAAAAACTATAGTGTTTTTTTTACAGATACTTTTTTATTTATTGAAATTATACCATGTATACTGTCTTGAAAATAACAATAAATTATGTAACATATCATTAGCAACATAGGTTTGTTTTCTACATGGTTATTTCATCCTGTGACAAGCCAGAAATGCTGAATCATCATTCTATTGGTGGCATCATCCACAGGTGACAAATTGGAGATTCTACTCATGTCAACAGGCCAGGGATTACCTCAGTTCATTAAACCTGAGTGTTAGGTATCCTGGAGAAACATGGTTTGCAGACAAAAGTAGGTAAAAAGCAACATTTATCTGGAGAAGCTGGTTGCTTTTAGGGCCTTTACTATGAGCTTCACTATTGAATTTTTTTAGAAGTTCCTTTTAGAATGAAACATAATCTCAAATATTTTTACGTATGTCTGAGTCAGAAGTTAATGTATTTAAACTTCAAGACCCTACTTATACAAGTTCCTTCCAAGTCCTTGTTCCTGTGTTTTTATTTCTAACTTTTCCTAACTATATAGTTTTATTTTTAACTATATTATTATTAAACTCCAATTCAAACTAGAACACATCTTATGTAAACAAGTTTATGCTGCTTGAATTCTATTTTTAAAAACGCAAAGGTACTTCAAAATTACTACATTGTATTTAACACCATTATTGGTACTCTACAGGGTCACCAATCTGTTGTTAGTGCCATATATTGCTATTTTTATCTTTTCTTTAAATAACTGATTAAAAAACAAAACGCAAAAGAAAATGTCCCAAAGCCTGTCACCTAAATTTTTCTAGTGTATCGTTTTTCTTGTTTTCGAGGAAAGGAATTGGGGACAGAAAGTACCTAGGAGTATTAGGAATTTTTAAACTCTTCTGTGACGATTTAGGTTCTTCATAAGCATAAAGTGCAGCACTAAAGCTATATGTAATTGGTGAGGGTTTATCGACAGTGCAAACACGGAAAAGCCCAAACCTTACAGTATTCTTTCTACTCCCCCAAGGGGCCCAATATGGAGATGCAGGAAGCAGGCCAGTGTTCGCAGGCAGGTATCTCCGCGATTCATCGTTTTTCGTGGTTGGCAAAGGGTTGTAGAAACCTTTCGAGAACCCCGCGGGCTCTTTTCCCATCCTCCCCACACCCCGCCCCGGGCATCCACCCTGCTGCCCCAAGTACCCACCCTGCTGCCCCGCGTCACCTGAGACGTCCGAGCCTCCGTCCAAACGCGGAACCGCTCTCGCGATGTGCCGGGAACTGGCCCAGACCCGGCCGCGGCCCCGACCCCGGGCTCGGCGGGGTAGTTCCGCCGCTTCCGCGCGGCCTCCTCCAGACGGCAGCCCTGCCTCCGCAGGGCCCAGGCCTGCCTGCTCCCCCGACGCCCCGGGTTCAGCAGATGGCTCCTGGATACTGTCGCTGTCACTAGAGTCCGCTCGGCGCTGCCGGAAAGTCCTTTTCGGCCTGTGAGCCATAGCAGGCTCACTTCCCGCTCTGGCTAACCCAGGGCTACAGCAGCCACGCAGGCGCGCGTTCCCACCACCTACCTTTCCGCCGCATGCGTGCGCCCGACCCGCGCGTCTTCGACTCCAGCTTCGCCACGCGCATGCGTGCTTTGCTTCCTTCGATCTGTTCGACCGAGTTCGGTTCCCAGGGCTGAGGCATGTAGAGCGTTGTCTTTACTTTGCAAGCCCAGCTTGTGCAGATGGTCGCAGAGAATCTCGCTGACTTCCGGAGGTGAGTTCTACGGAAAGCTGCACTCACAGGCTCTCCTTGTGCAAACCCTATCTGGGAATCAGGCGTTTATGCCCACATCCTGGACTGCGACTGGATCTGCTCTTCTACTTTATGGAGAGAGTGAAGTTCTCTCTCCAACCAAGAATTAAAACAGACAAAAAGCAAGCAAAAAAACCGCAGTTGTGTGTGTGTTTGAGACTGTCTCTGAAATCTAAACAGTAAATTCTGCATATAAATAATAGGTGCACAAATAAGCAAAAATCAAATGATTGCTTCCTCAAGCCTTCAATCGAACCTGGTTAAATACGTTGGTCCATAAGAAAAAAAATGTATTTGAAAAATGAGGATGTTATTTAAAAAGAAGCACAGAGATAAGAAGGCCAGCCCCACAGAATTACCTTTAGAAACAGGTAAAGAGCAACAAGAGAGCAAGAAACCTTTTTAGGTACCCATAATCATCACTACTTTATATTATTTGCTCTTGCTCATGAATACGAGGAATTTCTTCCCCCAAGAGGGCATGAATAATGCCCTATATCTTATTTGCCCCCACTATACTTATTTACAATACTAGCTTATTGAATTAATCAACTGGTTATTAGGAAAATTTGCATTATTCATCTTTTATATAATTTAAAATTGCAGAGGTTAATAATTGAAAGAAAATTGGCATATGAAATATTCCCAGCTTTTGGAAATCGTTTATTCCCTAGTGAAGTGACATTTTATTCTGCTTCTCTAGCCATTGATCAGTGGGTTCTGAGCTCCCTCTAGTGAGAAATGTGCTACTTACAGGAGGATTGTGTCAATCTTTTGGAAATTGCCTCCTTTCTCATAATAGAGCTACTTTTCATTCTCTCTTGTTATAAGTAACGGATATATTTTCATTTTTAAGCCAAACCTACATCAGATTTTCTCAGAGAACAAATTTTGAGAAGTCATATTAATGTTATCACTCTCTCCTTTGGGAATTAAAACACTTATTGTGGAAATGCATCCACAAAAGTATGGACCTAATTTTGTTTTCATTTTTTCAGTATCTATTTTTGAGCACTTACTATGATGGTCTCTTGTCCTGGGCCTAAAGGGTCATGATATACATGGGGGTCATGCTGCCGGTGGTCAAATGCTATTAGCCAAATTATCCCTACAGTTTGGCTTGTTGGAAATTACTTTAAAAAAAAATGATGCTCAAAATACTTAACGAAAGATCTACACTCTTATCAAATTTTTAAGTGTACAGTACAGTATTGTTAATTATAAACACGACGTTGTACAGAAGATCTCTAGAACTTTTTCCTTTTAACCAAAACTTTTTACCTGTTGTACTTTAACTCCCCATTCCTCCTCCTCCCTGCCCCTGGCAATCAACATTCTCCTTTTTGCTTCTATGAATTTGGCTATTTTATGTACCTCATGTAAGTGGAATCATGCAGTATTTACCCTTCTGTGACTTAGCATAATGTCCTCAAAGCTCATCCATTTTGTCACATATAGTGGGATTTCCTTCCTTTTTAATACTGAATGATATTCCATTGTCTCTGTATACCACATTTTCTTTATCCATTCATTGGACAGTAGACATTTAGGTGGTTTCCATACCTTGGCTATTGTGAAGAGTGTTGCAATAAATGTGGGAGTGCAAATATGTCTTCAAGATCCTGGTTTCAATTCTTTTGGATAAATACCCAGAAGTGGGACAGCTGGATCATATGGTAGTTTTATTTTTAATTCTTTGAGGAACTTCCATACTGTTTTCCATAACAACTGCACATTTCACATTCCCACCAACTGTGTGCAAACATTCCAGTTTCTCCACAACCTTGCCAACACTGGTTGACTATTGATTGATTGACTGATTGATACTAACAGATCAGTTAGTTGTACATGGCCTTTATTATGTTGAAGTATGTTCCTTCAATACCTAATTTGTTGAGGGTTTTTATCATGAAAGGATGGTGTATTTTGTTAAATGCTTTTTATGCATCTATTGAGAGGATCTTATTGTTTTTACATTTTATTCTATTTAATGTGGTGTATCACATTTTTTATTTTCATATGTTGAATCATCCTTGCATCCCGGGGATAAATCCCATTTGATCATGGTGAATGACCTCTTTAAGATGTTGTTGAATTCAGTTTGCTAATATTTTGTTGAGATTTTTTTTTTTTTTTTTTTTTTTTTTTTTTTTTTTTTTTTTTTTTTTTTTTTTTTTTTTTTTTTTTTTTTTTTTTTTTTTTTTTTTTTTTGCGATACGCGGGCCTCTCACTGTTGTGGCTTCTCACGATGTGGAGCACAGGCTCCGAACGCATAGGCTCAGCGGCCATGGCTCACGGGCTTAGCCGCTCCGCGGCAAGTGGGATCTTCCCGGACCGGGGCAAGAACCCGTGTACCCTGCATCGGCAAGCAGACTCTCAACCACTGCGCCACCAGGGAAGCCCATATACCTATCTTATCTATATATGGAAGAAAAGCTGGTACCCAAGTTGGCACCAAAAACCCTAGCAGCTCTTACTTTAAATATCCGTAGTAGTCAGCAATTTCCATTTATTTAGATCTCTCAATAAAAAATTTCACTTTCCCCAAAGAGGTGTATTTGGCAGCGTTCGCACGTTCTTGTTGAGCCCGCCTCTTCATGGCCTCCCGCTCTGCCCAATGCTCTTGTTCAATGGGCTTTGACCTTACTGGCTCAGGAACATTGGGTTCCCTCCATGGAATTCATTGCTTGCTGAAGTCTTGGAGGAGAAATGGAGTTTGGATCTTGGCTGGGGACTGGCGCTTAGTCACAGCAGGGGGAACAGGCTCCTGCTGGAGAGAAGTGCAAGATGAAGTTTTGTAGGGTACAGGCCTAGAAGCAGCAGACTGAGGGGGACACTAGGCTGGGTATGGTCGGTCCAACGCAGTTGGGTTAGGTTGGTCACAGTTGGCTGAGCTGGTTTGGCAGAACCTGGCAAGAGGTAGGAGCTGGGTGGGATGAACTCACTGCAGCAGGTTGAGCTGAGTTAGTAGAAGCAGGCTGGGCACGGTCAGCCACAGCAGGCCGAGGTGAGGCCAGAGAGTGTGGCCTCCGTGGAGCAGGTCGAGCTTGAGGCTTCTCCCAGCAGATAAAGGCAGAGGTATCAACTTGACCTTCCCAGGAGGAGGCAGCTCATACTGGGATGGAGATGAACACAATTTTTCGGCACTGCTGTCTGGTTTATGGGCTTCGACTTGAGTTTTCTCAGGACTCTTACCATCACAGGGTGTATGCCACCATGGCTGGATAGCTGGGGGTATCTGTAGGTGTTTAGGGTTGCTTGAATTTCCCAAGAACCAACAGGAAGAGAGCCCAGGTTTCTTATCATGCTTCTTCCCCAGTGCATGAAAAACCCTTACAGTCTCCAGCATGCGCATGCCTAGGGAGGTTCGAGGCCTTTTAATGCTCTCTTGAATAAGCTCAGTTTGGCGTTGCTTTCGCTTCGTCTGGGGAATTGTTGGCTGCTCTTCTGCCTTGACTCTGTTCCCTGACTACTGATTCTCCTCAGCCTTCTTTCCTCCTGTGGTCCTTTTGGTCTTTTCCTGCCCATGGCTCTTAGTTTTCCTGACCTTTCTGGATGCAGCTTTCTGAGGTTTGACTTTGGTATGCTTGGACTTGTTCACAGGAGC
>RJWK010047375.1:0-17314 GCA_004363435.1 Platanista minor
TCTATATCTATCTATCTATCTATCTAGATATCTTCTGATCTATAACCCATGTTTCTTACTCTTAAGTGCATGTCCTTGTGCCTGTACCTGTGGGAGGTTGGATAGTTGACTAGTCACATCTTAATCAAGAATTCTAGGCAAGTAGAATACAGGGGGTTCTTGGATCAAACCAAGAAAATATATTAGAAGCACCTGTATGTAGATGTCAGTATCTCATATACATTAGTACCAACTGAATTAGTTTGTAAACTGACTTAAAGATAGAATTCTGTGACAGGGTCATTGACCAAGGTAATATTTACTACCATGTATTTCTCTCACTATGAATGAATATATACATATATAAATATATTCATATATGTATTTATATATATCACCACCGAATTTTTTCATTAAAAAAATACAGACTTCAATAGGATTAACCAGATTTTATATTTACTTTTTTAAACTGCTTATTTTGAAGAGTTTTAATTACTTTATATATGTTGTACAGTGTGCTTTTCAAATCATGTTATTGTACACAAAAATCTTTGAGCAGTACAGTATAATGGACGAAACCATGGACTCTGGATCAACAGTCCAGGTTTTGAATTTTATGATCTTAAGCAAATTACTTCAGTTCTCTGTCCCTCAATATCTTCATCTGTTGAATATGATTAATAATTGCACTCACTTATATAATTTCTTTGATGATTAGTTAGTATCAAATTTCATTAGGTCTAAGAGACCATTGATTAAAGGATAAACCACTATGTTTGGTACCACTATGAATAAAAATTAGTGTGCTTCCCGTATTTATGATAATATGCATTGAATTTTAGGAGACACCTGATTTCAATGATGTTCATATGTGAAAAAAAGTATTTTAAAGTTGATAATGTGCATGGTTTATATTATTAAGTAAAATGTTTTTGCTCATTTGACAAATGAGGAAACTTTGATAAAAGGGAGTAAAATAATTTCAGACCAGCTAGCCAGTCTAATTCAGGAATATAGTTAAGGGGTCTAGATTGCTACATTGGTGTAATTTCCAGTTTCTCTCCTTCAGAAATAGGAATTATTTATAGGAGAAATAACAAGTTGAAAAGTACATCTCCTATTTGATACAAGACAAGCTAGTTTTAGTAGCAAAACTCATTTAATGTACAAAATTTATTCTAAATTAGTTGTATTTTGCTTTACAAATGTGATTTAGTTGATATGTTGGGATTAAAGCCTTATCCTCAACGGAATTTTTGTAAATGAGGCATCCTTAAAAGAATTGTGTTCAGTTTTTCAATTTTAGCACATAAAAATAATATAATTACACTTAACTGAAATAAAATGAAAATGTAAAATGCAAAAATACAGATACGCAAAATAACATCTTTACTTGTACTCGATATTTTACCAGTGAGGAAACACAGAGGCAGAGAAGTTATGCCACTGGCCAATTATTCAAATAAAATTTCAAATTGACATAAAATTTTCTGTGAATCTTGAATGCATTACTGTCGTTTCCCCCACACTGGGTTTCTATGATCTTTCTTTTCCATTTGCAGTCAATCTACCTCTTAGGAGCCAAGTTAATTCTGCTAAACTTCTCTGCTTTGTTCTATCATTTAGATATATTTTACAGTCCTCAAAATATTAAAAGAAAATACTCTATTTTTCAGGTCAACTCAATTTTATGAGTGCATAATTTTACTAGAAATGTTATTCCACTGATATAATGAGACAGGAATCCTGCCACAGTCTGTCATTACTCAGTGGGCAGGTCTGGCCTGAGCCAGTTGACAGTCACTTAGCCTTGCATTAGTGTGTTAGACAACTTATTGACTGTAATGATTATTCGATGAGACAAGCTATTAAAATGGATTCTGCCAAAGATGAAGAATAGTGGAAAACTCTTATTTTAATTTTTGTTCCTATTTCCAACTGCTGAGATAAGCCTGCTAACACTTTGATCAGCCAGTATAAGAACAAATATATTGGCCTGAGGGTCCTGTGAGTGAATAAAAGAGAAAGAAGGGAAAAGGAGCTAGTTTGTGCCAGGCACTACTTAAGTAGATTTTAGTAGATCATCTGGTTTAAACCTCTTAACAACTTAAAGAGTTAAATTTACCAGGTGAGGACACTGATGGTCTGAAAAATAAAATTACTTATCCAAGCTCACATAGGTTGTAAGCAGACAATACTGCATTCCAGAGTCTAATTTGAGTGTCTATAATTCTTTCTGCCATATTACAATACAGTGATTTTATTATGGGTATATTATTCTTAAGGTTTTAACCACATTTTTTAGTATAGCTGGCATAGTGAGACAATTTATGTATTTGTAGATAGCTCTTGCAAATATCCTGAAGATTCTGAATACCTATTCAAGGGTTGAGGTTGGAACTAAAGAGACCCAGTGAACTGAGCTGGAATCATGAGACAGGATACACCACATTCTCCAGACCAGAGTCATGAAATCAGAATATTCCCGGAGACCTCAGAAATCTTTAATACAAGGTTTTGAATTGCTAATTTGCGGTATCAAATTGTTCATTGGCTTGTGTGCATCCCCTACTTCCAAACATATGATCAGATATTGGGAGTTTTTGCGAGCATTGATATTTGATGACATGGAGTTATATAAGCTTTCACGAGACTTGTCTGAGATCTCTCTATCAGAGCATAAGTTAGTAATATAAATTCTCCATGGGAGGGTAATCACACCAATGCATACATGGTGGACTTGGGAAGAACACAATACAATCTTTTCTTATGTCTATATAGTTCAAAGAAACCAGAAATACTACAAATTCCCTACTGCAGTGTAGTACTTTGAAAGCGGCAAGGGTGAGCTCTGCTGTTTTATGGCTGGTGTATTTCTAAAAACATTTTCTTCTTCCTTCTCAATTTCTTTTCTAGTTTTTTCTAAATAAGAGTCTTTTTAGATGGGAGTAATACCTCAGACAGACCACAGAACACTAAACCTGTTTGAGGCACTTAAATACATTTTGTGATATCCAATATCTAGGTTGATCTGTCTCATAGTAAAATTAATATAATTATATCTTTTCTTCTTTAAAAAAAGCCAATAAATTGTAAGTGGTACTCTTGTGTGCAGACAAGTATTTTGAATTAAGTTTTAACTTAATGAAAACTTTATCAAATTAGGATAAATGAGGCAAAGAGTTTTCATGCCATAGCTTGAATTAAAGTTATTAAAGTTATAGTCAGCAATATATATTAAAGAAAACTATAATTAATTTAAATAAATCAAATGGAAAAACAAAACAAAAAAATTTATCCTCTAAATGTATGGCCTAGAGTTTATTTTTGATTCAAACTACATCGTTTAAACAGTAATGTCAGGATCACAACTCACTTTGAAATGTCATAAAAAATGTTCCAAGTTTGTAGTTCAAGGGCCTTAGAGGTCCTATTTGACGTTTGGTACTTTCTTTGTTCAGTGATCCACTTGCAGGTTATTCTGACCTTTCTTGGGAAAAAAATGAAAACAGGATGGCATTTTGGAAATGATCCTTCATTCTGAAACCACTGTGAGTGATGAATTCAGCAAGGTATTCTTAAGATGAAGATGCCTTTGCCATAGGAGCCAATCTCTCTCGTCAAAGTTTATGTGCATATTTATTGGCAGATTTTTACTTTCTACTTTTGCCAAAATCCCAATACATAGAGTGTCCACAGATATAGGATCTAAAAATGCATTGTAGGGATTTAATACATATTAAAAACCTGAAAGTTAGTAAGACGGGAATTCTAACAGATTCCTTATGGCGGGAAAATTGTTAGAAAAAAATGGAAAAAATATCTCAGATAGTGTAGGATTATATTTTGTTTCATTACTGTTAACTAGGTTATAAATGATTTATTGTCAAAATTCACAAAACTTTCATATGTTACCCAGAGGATTACCTGCTGACCAGTCTCCTGGCATTGATTTGGGAGACTCTAGATTAGATAATCTTGTGTTAAAAAAAAAAAAAAGCTAGTGTAAAAGAGAGACATTAGAGTTATATTACTGACCATTTGCTAAGAAAAAGTTGTGCTTGATGGAAACATAAAGATTGTCTAGTCATATGTCCACAATTTTCTCCTAAAGTCACTACAAGAACAGAGAAAAAACAAAACAAAACAAAAACCAAGTAGTTTCACTTATAAAAGTTTATAAAAATGTAAAAAGGTTAAAAATTAAAGAAATTATATATATGACATTTTCAATAAGAACACATACTTATATAGATAATGCTATTTATTCATAGAAATCTCTAAAACCAATTTTTCAAAATAAGAATGTAGGAAACAAGAACCTGATTTTATATTTTCCTAGATAGTTTTAATGTATCCTATCCAAATATCAAGATACAAATTAGATAACACTGACCATTCTAAGCATTTTACATTTATTTAGATAATAGTAGAAAGGTTGAAGCGCCACTTATGAAAAATACAGAAACAAATACAATTCACACTATTCTCTAAAGAAATAAACCGTATGTAATTAATTCTTTCTCTCAACTTATATGGAGCACCATATCTGTATAAGGTGTTGGCAAGGTGTTTGACTATACAAAGATGTAATATACATTCAATATTCATGAAGATTATGAAAATATGCAGATAACACATGTAAGTATAGGCTGAAGTTTTCAAAATTAATCATTATATAAGAGAAATAGAGATTCAAAACATTGTAATGAAATGTTCAGGTGTTCAGATAAGAAGGTATAGACCCATTTCTCCTTGCTTCCCCTCACTAAGCACAAACATAAACATTGGAAATGGTACAGGAGACAAGTAAAGAACAACCCTGAAAGGTGATAAGCGTGAGGAGAGCTGGTGTAGAACTCCAGGATTTGAACAATAACACAACATCAGTATGTTTTGTGTCTTCCCCTGTGACAGAGAAAGGCCATTCATACCTGGTATTTTCTCACCTATGACAGAGCAGCAAAAGGTGGACCAGGTAGACTTATTATTGTCCCAGATAAAAGTAGTCCAAATAACACCAGATAAGCCTGAAACAGGCTTAATCACCTGACTTAAAACTTCTGTTTTCTGCCAGGAAATACTTAGGCTGACAGGCAGAGCCTACAGGAGAGTCTCAGCCAGCTAAGCAGACAACCTGGTAGGAAATGGAAGACATACATGACTAAGACCTACAGGACTAAGATGTTTTTTCAGTCCAGCAGCCAACTGGTAACAGCAAAAAGATCCAAATACAGTCCTCCCCCACAGTGGAGAAACCCCTTCTGTCCCCTCAGGCAGCATCCACAGAGACCAGGTGGAGGTGGAACAGCACCAGATTAGCCAAGGACAATGAAATAATACTGCAAAGCCTGAAAATTACACTGCCATTGCAATAATAGCTTACACAAATAAGACTAGACTCTCATGCTAAACCAAAGCAGTGCGAATGTCTTCTAACATAAAATCACAAAGCATAAGTCATTACATAAAGATAAAACAATCAATTCACCAACTTCATATAGCAGTTCTAAATATGTACAGACCAAAGAGTAGATTTACAAAAATACATGAAACAAAACCTGATAAGTTTGAGAGGATAAATTCACAATTATAGTTGGAGACTCCTACACTGCTATTACAACAACTGATAGAACTGTTAGACAGAAAATCAGCATGGATTGATTATCTGAACAATACAGTTGACTCTTAAACAACACAGGACTCAACTGTGTGAATACACTTATACATGGATTTTCCAATAAATCTATTTCATTACTACATGATCTGTGGTTGGTTGAGTCCACAGATGCAGAACTACAGATATGGAGTACCAACTATAAATTTATACACACATTTTTGATTGTGCAGAGTGCCAGGGTCCCTAACTGCCACATTGTTCAAAGGTCAACTATACATTCAACCAAAAGGATCTAATTGACAAATATAGAATACTCCATCTAATGGTAACAAAATGCACAATTTTTTTTTTTCAGGCGTCCATGGAGCAATCACCAAGACAGACCATACCGTGGGCCATAAAACAAGCCTCAAAGAATTGAAATGATATAAACTGTGTTGTCTAACCCTGATAAGATCAAACTAGAAACAACAGAACAGAAACAACACTAACAGAACAAGAGGAGTCTCTAAACACAGGAAATAACACACGTCTAAATAAGCCTTGGGTCAGAGAGGAAGTCTCAAAGGATTTGAAAATGGTGCTACTGAATACTACTAAAAGAATACATAGAACTGGCAAAAATATAACCTATCAAAACATGTGGGATGCAGCCAAAAGAGTGCTCAGAGGAAAATTGATAGCAGTGCATGCTTATGTTTGAAATGAGAAAATGTCTCAAATCAATAACTTAAGTTTCCAGCTAAGGAAACTAGAACGATAAAAGCAAAATAAGCCCAAAGCAGGCAGAGGGAAAAAGTGTAATAAATATCAGCAGATATCAATAAAACTGAAAATATTCCTATAATAGAAAAAAAAATCAATGAAACCAAAATTTGTTTCTTTGAAAAAATCAATAAAATTGATACATTTATTTAAAAAATTAAACAAAAATACATAAATCACACATATTGGGAGTAAAATAAGGATTATCATCTAGATCCTGCAGCCATTAAAAAGATAAGGAGATCATAATACAAACAACTTGAATTCGACAACTTAAGGGACCAATTCTTTGAAAACAAAAAACTACCAATAATTCACCAGATAAAGTAGACAATCTAAATAACTCTTGAATAGTTTAAAGCTCTTGAAAAATAAATCTCCAGGACCATATAATTTCATTAAAAAATATTAATAAACTTTTAAAGAAGAACTAATATCAATTCTACCAGAAAATATAAAAAAGAGTGAACACTACCCAGCTCTTTTTACAAGCCATTATTACAGTGCTACCCAAACCAAAAAATAAAAAAAAAGAAGGAAACTACAAATTGTACAAATTGATATCCCTCATGAATAGAGACATAAAAATCTTAGCAAGCTTGTGTAAAATAAAATTTAGAAATATAAAAAAGGAATTATTTAGTGACTAAGGTTTATTTCAGTAAATTCAAGTATAGTTCAATATCACAAAATTAATCATTATAATCAACAATAGCAACAGAATAAAGAAGAAAAATCACATATCTTTTTTTTTTTTTTTTTTTACGGTATGTGGGCCTCTAACTGTTGTGGCCTCTCCCATTGTGGTGCACAGGCTCAGCGGCCATGGCTCATGGGCCAAGCTGCTCCGTGGCATGTGGGATCTTCCCGGACTGGGGCACGAACCCGTGTCCCCTGCATCGGCAGGCAGACTCTCAACCACTGCACCACCAGGGAAGCCCCACATATATCATTTAATGCATAAAAACAGTTTGACAAAAATCAACACCTATTTATGATAAGAACTCTCAGAAAATTAGGAATAGAAAGCTTCCTCAAACTGATAAAGGACATTTACAAAAAACCTACAGCTCACATTATATTTAATGATGAAAGACTAAATGCTAAGATAGGGAAAAAGTCAAGGATGAATGCTCTCACTGCTCTTTTTCAAAATAGTGCTGGAAGTTGTAACCAGTGCAATAAAGAAAGGAAAGAAAATAAAAGGCATACGGATGAGAAAGGACAAATTAAAATTATCCTATATGTACAACATAATAATAATCTGTGTATAAAATCCCAAGGAAACTACAAAAAATCAGATAAAACTAATAAGTGATTCCAGCAAGGTCACAGGATATATGATAAATGTACAACAATCACTTTGTCTTTCTATATATGAGTGATGAACACTTGAACACGGAAATTAAAAATGCAATATCATTTATGGCACTCAATAACAAAATATTTAAGTATAAATCTAATGAAACAGTACAAGACTTTTATGTTGAAAACTACACCATGTTGATGAAAGAACAAAAGATCTAAATAAATGAAAAGCTATACTGTGTTTATAGATTGGGAGATCGCAATAGTAATGATGTTAATGTTCTCTAAATTGATATACAGATTTAACATAATTCCTATCCAAATACCAGGATGTTTGTATGTCTTACAAGATTATTCTAAAATTTATATATAAATTTAAAAAACTAACCTAGCTAAAATAATTTTGAAAACAAAGAAAACAGTTGGATGAATTAGTGTACCTGATTTCAAGACATTATATAGGTACATTAATAAAAATTGTATAACTTTAGCACTAGTACAGACAAATAAGTCAATGCAATAGGACTGAAAACCCAGAAACAGACCCAACAAATATGCCCAACTGATTTTTGACAAAGTTGCAAAACAACTAAATGGCAGAAAAGTAGCCTCTTTAACAAATGGTCTTGGAGCAATCAGATATTTATAGGCTAAAAAAAGAAAAATAATCTCGACTTAAACTTCACAAATTATACAAAAATTAAATTTAAATGAATTATAGACTTAAATGCAAAACTATAAAGCTCATTTTAAAATATAGGAAAAAATCTTTAGGATCTAGGCCCAGTCCACAATTTTTCAGATTTGACAGCAAAAGCACAATACGTAAGAGGAAATAATTTTGCTCAGTGGAAGCCTATGTGAAGATGATAAAAGATGAGCTACATATTGGGGGAAAGTATTTAAAACTACATATCTGACAAAGAACTAATATCTAGAACGTATAGGAAACTCACTGCACTCAACAGTAGAAAAAAATAAAATCCAATTAGAATATAAGCAAGAAACATGAAGAGACGTTTCAATAAAGATTACATAGCTATGGCAAATAAGCAACACATTAAAAGATACTCAACAGTATTATCCAGCAGGGAAATGCAAATTAAAATCACAGTGAGATATTGCTACACACCTATCAGTATGGCTAAAGTAAAAGCAATAGTAACAACACCAAATATTGTCATGTATGTGGAGAAACTGGATCTCTCATACATTTCTTGTGAGAATGTAAAATGGTACAGTCATTATGAAAAATAGGTTGGAGCTTGCTAAAAACAACTAGACATGCAACCAACATTCAACCCTGCAATTGTACTACTTTGAATTTACCCCAGAAAAATAAAAACATGTTCACACAAAAATCTGTACAGCAAGCGTTCATAGCAGCTTTATTTATTACAGCTAAAACCTAGCTCAGATGTCCTTCGACAGGTGAATTTTTAAACAGTAGTAAATTCATGTCATGGAATACTACTCAGAAATAGTAAGGAATAGACAATTGACACACACAACTTAGATAAACCTCCAGAGAGTCATGCTGAATGAAAAAAAAATAATTCCAGAAGGCTGTAGTATACTACATTGTTCTACTTATGATGACATTTTAGAAATGAAAGACATATTTAGTGACAAGGGATGGTTGGGAAAACTGGTGGGATGTGGGTATGATTTTCAAAGAACAGCAGGAAGGATGCTTATGGTGTTGGTACTGTTTAGTATTTTTACTACAATGGTGCACACACACTACCTATCATAAAACTGTATAGAATTTAATACACACATGCATACGCACAGATATGAATACCAGTAAAACTATGGATATCTGATTTAGATGAATGGATTTTACCAGTGTCAGTATCCTGGTTGTGATATTGTACTATGGTTTTACATAATGTCACCATTAGAGGGAACTAGACAAATTACAGAAGGGACCACTCTGTATTGTTCTTTTACTGTACTCGAATCTATAATTTAAAAAGTGTGTGATGTTCAGAAGTGAGAGAAGTTTAACATCTTGTGTATTTCCACAATATATAGTAAGTACTAAGTTGATACTGTAGGGTTCAAAAAATGAAATATCTTGGAATTAAAGGAGAAGGAGGATTAAAAACAAAAAAATCTCAATAAGAGTGTGGTATTTACACACACACAAAAATGAATATAGCTGCACCAATTTGAAATCAGCTCTGAGCCATGGCTGTGACAGGTATGGCATCATGTATTTGCAAAGCCAATACTGGAAGAACATTAGTCTTTGACTTATGCATCAGGTACAAGGTAGATGAATAAAGAAGAGGAGAAAACAATAAAAAATAAAATAAAAAAGAATAAAAAAATAAAAGAGTGCTATGAAACAAATGCATGCCTTAGGCAGTGAGTAATCGGAAATATCCTGGAATAATACTATGTTTCTCAGTGATGATATCAAAGCAATAGATAACTGTGATTACAATATGCTGAGCTGCTGCATCACAGCTGTCCAAGAGCTGCAGTATGTTTGGCTGCCCCACAGCAGTATTGCAATTTTAATTAACATTTGGGGAGCAGCAGATCAGTTCAACAATTCTTCTCATTTAATTGATTGCCATTTGAAAATTGGGCTGCTTGTTTTATGCATGGACCATTGCTTACCACCTGCAGGATTTATTTGGATGGCTAGCTATTAAATCTTATCTGTAATCATCATGAAGCTGAATATACATAATTTCTGTTTCGAAGTGCCTTTCAAGGAATGAGTTCAAATATTAAAGGAGTCATGTTTTGTAATGGAAAATAGGAAAAATTTTTTCTATTTATTTATTTTGATCCTTCATAGAGAAAATTTAGAGGATATTCTGTTTTTATACTAGTTTAATATTTAAATAGGCACATAAGTACATTTTATACATGCTAATACCAGTACTTGAGGTAGAAATAATTTTTGAAATATAATTCCATGGATGTTTTCAGACATACAGTAGATGCTGTTGGTTGCCTACCTAACATGACTCCCATCTTCCTTCGTAACAGAATGCCAAAGGTCTTCAGATAAACTCATCTCTCCAACAACCTTGTGAATCTCATTCAGGAGATATGGAGCCTATTCACAGCTCCATTTAATAGAAATGAGAAAATCATGATTAATTATATCTTCCTTTTTGATATTTGAATCAAGAATGGCCATGTGATCTAATATAGACCATTAAGATTCTTGGAGTAGTTTACCAAAGCTTCTGTGAAAGTACCCTCCTGTCTTTCCAAGAGTCTCTCAGTTTTTGTACTGAATCTGTAAAAAGACCAGTCTGTCCTCTAAATCTTATTTATGATATCCTGTAATCCAGTGAGGAAGGTATTTCATGGACATAAATGTGGTCATTTCTGTGAAATGCTATTGATGGATCGAACAAGATGTGAACTGATTATTAATCATTCAATTTAATAATATGGAGATCATGAGGATTTTGATAATGTCAATATCCATGGAGTATTGAAAACAAAAACTCAATTGGAAAGGGTTGAAAAATATGGAAGAAAAAATTCCAGACAACTGCAAACAACCCAAATATCCATCAACAGATGAGTGGATAAATGAAATGTGAGATACATATGAAGTTGAGTATTATCTAGCCATAAAAAGAAATGAAGTTCTAATACATGCTGCAACAGGAATAAACCTTGGATATATTATGCTAAATGAAAGAAACCAGAAAAAAAGAATAAATATTGTATGATGCCACTTATATGAAATATTTAGAATAGGCATATTCATTGCAAGTTTACCAAGGGCTGGGGGGAGTGGAAAATGGGGAGTTATTGATTAATCAGTATAGGGTTTCTGGTTGAGGTGATGAAAAGCATTTGGAAGATAGTTGTGATGACTGTATAACATTGTGAATGTAAAATGGCACTAAATTATATACTTAAAAATGGTTAAAATGACAAATTTTATGTTATATATATATGCACACACACATATCTTACCATGATAAAAAATTTAAAAAAATTTTATGATGATCAATATAGACAATTCTTTCAGAGAATTTTCCATAAAATAAGTGTAAGATATTGAGTGCTATTGAACAAGTAAATGTAAGAAAAATAGTGTGGAAACTGTAAAGGTATTATAATTATCATAATTAGTGACACTTACGGACAGAAATACATTGTCAACAATGACATTTTGAAAATGTAACAGAGGAGAAATTTTTAAAATAAACTGCAAGAAAAGTGAAAAGAAAAAAAAAAAGGACATTCACAGTAAAAGCTTTCTCTTTGAAAATTGAAATTGGAAAGATATTTTTTTTTGGAAAGGACATATTTGGCTCTTTGGAAGTAATGAAGAGGTGGATCTGCCTATATTATATGTGCATCAGTGTGAAGGACAAGAGGTGTGTATTGCATGTTCAATCGTTCCATGGACTTTATTGACAAGTGTTTTTATGTGGAGTGAATATATTATTAGGCTTGCAGTTATTAAACTAAAAGTGCTATGAAAGGTTATTCTAATTAGAAACTCTTCTAGAGGTGAGAAAGAAGTCACTGATGAAGCACTGGCTCAAATCAGTAGTCTAATTCAGATTAATGAATCTACAAAGTAGTCACTAATAAAACAGGATATAAAATAGTAGAAAGAATTATCTTTACTGAATGCTCAATAATCAAGAAACAAACTTTCATAGATGTAAAAAGCCAATGAATTTATTCATTTAATTTTAACAAATTAAGACGACAAAGCAAACAAAACAAAATTAAGCTCAGGACATGTGTGTTATGAATTCATGAATTTATTTTATTTTAATAAGTTAAACATTTATATTTTTATATGCAGAATCAGCAATGGTTTAATGCACACTTGCTATTTTTTACCATCTCATTTTTGCTCTCACTCAAATTAGGGCTGGATATACTTAAATATTTTATTGCAGTACAATGTATAAATGGCTAAAATAGAGATGAGCATAGGAGAGGGACACTTAAACCAGAATGTGAACTGAAGGAAGTCTTCCTGGAGTGGATTATATTTGTCTCATTTCTTAAAAAAATGAATGTAACTCAACTCAAATATAATAAGCACTGAAGAAGAATCTATGTAGCCAAGTCTTAATCCCTAAGGGAAATTACAAAGACATCATCTAGAGTAGTGAGTGACAAATGATACTTTGATACTTTTGCTTGTGGTATAATTGAACAGATGAATAAATTAAAGAAGATGTGATACACACACACACAAACACATACACACATGCAATGCAATACTATTCAGCCATAACAGAGATGAAATCTTGCCATTTGCAATAACATGGATGGACCTTGCAAGTATTATGCTAAGTGAAATAAGTCAGATGGAGAAAGAAAAACACTGTGTGATTTCATTTATATGTGGAATATAAGAAACAAACAAACAACATAAACGGCCATAGATACAGAGAACAGAGTATTGGTTACCAGAGAGGAAGGAGGCAGGGGCAAGGGCAAAATGGGTAGCGGGCATCAACTGTATGGTGATGGATGGAAACTAAATTTTTGGTGGTGGGTAAGCTTTACTGTATACAGAAGTAGAAATATAAGGTTGTACACATGAAACATATAATGCAATAAACCAATGTTACCTCAATTAAAAATAAACTAAAATAGAAGGTATTTGTTTGATGATGTTTCACACAATATTTGCATTATTATTTCTACTTATACTATTACCTCTACTAATATTAAACAAATATTGCTATCATCAGTACTATCTACTCTTTTTAATGTTTATTTGAGCATGTAAATGTGTTTATATATATTGTTTGGGTTAATCATCATTCAACATTTAGCAGATGAGGGAACTGAGAATTAAAAAGAAGAAATTTTGTGTTGAACCCCATACAACTTGTAGGTGACATTTTCTCTTCAATTTTATCTGTACAACATGTTCATCAATCACCATTACTGAAGACCTGCTATGGACCACACATTATGTTTTACACATCTTATTCATTCCTTAATAAACTATTTATATTTTTAGGTAATGCTGTTAATGATAATGGTGAACACTTTTATGGTGCTTTAAAATAATATACAGTGCATATTATTCTCATAATGTCATGTAATTTTCTAGAAACTTTTAAGGGATAGAGCTATTTGTCATCACAACTTTGCAAGTAGGAACCTGAAACTCAAAGGGATAAAATGACTTGCAAAACATCAGAGAGCAGGTGTAGAACCGTTAGGATGAGAAACTAGGTGCTCTAAATTATAACACCACTCTCAGTATACCTCATCGACATTCACTAACCTTCCTCCCCTGCCCAGAGCTTTCCACTATTCCCCCACCTTCCCTGTTTATCTGATTGATGTTTCTAGAACTTAAGACAGTTTTTCAATTTATTTTTAAGTATTTTTTTAAATTATAAGAGGCTAGCCAAATTAATGAGAGCTTGAGGATTGATTGAAGAATTTACAATCTTTGGGAGTTTGACTTTTTAAAAAAATCCATTCCAAAAGAATGTGAGTTAAAGGTACTTGCACTGTTAATTTCCAACTGATAATTTTAGGGAGTCTTGTAGCCACCATTGTCATTAAGGGAGGCATATACTTCTAAATAAAATAGATTCTATTAAGAATAATTTCATTTTAATCAATAAAAACTGATGCAATTGCTATTTTCAACTATAAATAATTGTCTCTCTCTCTCCCTCTCTCTCTCTCTCTCTCTCTCTCTCTCTCTCTCTCTCTCCCTCCCTCCCTATATATATATATATATATATATATTTTTTTTTTTTTCCCCCCCCTGGGGCAGAGAAGCACCTGTTAGGGGAGCTATACTCACTTTTGTCATGATTCTGGTCCTTCGGCATTGACACTGACTCTTAAACTGGCTTTCTCCTTGTATTCATAGAAAGCAGAAAGCTGCCTTAGCAGTGGAGTGTGTCACATCCTCATCATATTCATGAACATGGAGTGGGAGCCCCCAACTTCTGTAATCAAGATATCTGAGAGTTGATGTGCTCAAGATCTTCTCTCCAACCAGCTGTGGTACACCACACCCTGAACTCAAATTATCCCTGCAACAGGAGCAATCAAGGCAGAATAAAACGAAGGTTATTCTCCTCGGCCCAGTTTTATCTCCCCATAGCCATGGGGAAGGTTGCTGCATCAATCAAGTTTCCAAATAAAAAGGTAATTATATTTTGATTTCTCTGGAGCAGTTGCAATGAGAGCAAGGTTGCTTCTACCGGGAGTTCCTACTGTGTTGCCAAACAGCAGTGGTTATCTTAGAAGGCAGAAGTAATTATGTACAAGATGTTCTTGTCTATTTAGGTGAGACTGATGCTGGTCATTAAGATTCACCTGGCATGTGATCAACTACTATGGGCCAGGCACAGTGCTAGATACTTTTCTTGTGCATTTAGTAATTTAATTGCATTTGAACTTCAGATATATGAGCATGCACACACATGTACATGCAAATATTGACACTACAAAGTGTGCATCATTGTATTAAAGTGCGGAAACAGGTTCAGTGAATAAGTGACATGACCAGGGACACAAAGCTTGTCAATGGCTCAGGAGTATTTCAAACTTGTGTTACCATGTCCCATGCTCTTTCATTATGAACACACAGTAATTTGCAAAACCTATTTCTGATGCATAGCACACTTATTCATATATCCACTACAACAGCTTGTCATTGCCTTTTTAAATGCTTATGACAGCAGTTTCAATATTGTCTTTTTTGTAAGGTGTTTGGAAATGGGAAGAATACCCTGGATCTTAGCCTAAAGAGATATTGAGAGGATTAAAAGGATGCCTGTATCATTCTTTCAAACTTTACTCCTGACCTTCCATAAGCAAGTATTATGAAATATTATGTGAAATCTAGCAATTAGCTAGATTCAAATTCCTTTCCTTCTTGATATCACCTTTGAGAAAATGTGCATTACACATTTCATCTAACCATTGAACTAGTGACTGGGCTGTTTTGCCTAAAAACTTTCTAGTTTTATAGAAGGATAGGAAAATGACAAGAACCAAGACATTTTCAGTGCACAAGAGAAATAAAATATATAGAATTTCTGAAGCAATATGTATAATTTTGGTTAAAAGAAATGGATTTCCTCTTGTTTAAAGATAAATTGGCTTGTGTTGCTATTTTTACAATCAATACATGAAAAAAAAAGGAGAATCCACAGATTCTAGACCAGGGTTTCTCAACCTCCACACTGCTAATATTTTATGAAGCAAAATTCTTTGTTGTGCTGTCTCATGCACTGCAAAATGTTTTAGAAGCACCCCTGGTCCTCTACCCACTAGATGCCAGTAGCACCCTCTACCAGTTGTGACAACCAAAAATGATTCCAGACATTAACAAATGTCCTGTGCAGGGCAAACTCTCTCCCAGTTGAGAACCATTGATCTATTGATTAGCTCTTGGGTCCAGATCCATCCATTTGCAGCTAGGTCATGAACTGACAAAGTACGCTCTTACCCTTTTAAACACAGAGCTAATGAGATTATGGTATGTTTTTCTATAGTGGATGTTACGATAAGCTACCCAGGTCCTCCTTCAGCACTGAGGGATTTATTCCTCCACATACTGGAAATACTTCCAGCAGAGAGTTTGCAGCTCTCAATCCTCACTGGAATTCTTCAGATGGAGGATGTCACTTTGCCCTTCTGGGACAGCATGTATCCAATATCTGGCTTATATTGTTTGTAAAGGCCCAGTTCCTTCCTTAGATTCAGAACAGATCTGAGAAACCCTCCAGATTCAGATCTCCCATCAGCTGGATGAATTTTGCACATTGTCTCAGCTTTAAAAAAATATTGGTAGAAGTAAATGTGCATGTTGTGTTTCTCCATGAAACATTAGACATGGCTAATTCACCTAAATCATCAAGCTGATTAGTCACATAAAAAGGAAGGGATAATAAGCCTTTATCATGATGATCCTTCAGGATTCAAATATCAAAAGATTGCCAGACTTTATCTACACCCGTACATTTGTTTATTAAACCATTTTTGCTGGATGTCTATCATATCCTATGTATTGTGTGGGATCCAGTTGATCCTTTCTCTTGGGGTACTTTCTGCAAGTAATAGAAATTCAGTTCAGAATGGATTAATGATAAAGAAATTTTCTTATACAGTAAGATCAATAGTGAAGATGACTTTACTTATGGTGTGCCAGGTCTTCTGTTCTGCTTTTCGCTTCTATTGACTTTGCTCTTTCTGTAAATTGGCTTCATGCTCACGATGGTGGCAGTTCCGGGCATCATTATCCAGAAATGACAGTTATCAGAGGGATACAATAAGATGTCCTTTTCTCCAAAGAAGATATACAGATTGCCAATAAACACATGAAAGGATGCTCAACATCACTAATCATTAGAGAAATGCAAATCAAAACTACAATGAGGTATCACCTCACACCAGTCAGAATGGCCATCATCAAAAAATCTACAAACAAATGCTGGAGAGGGTGTGGAGAAAAGGGAACCCTCCTGCACTGTTGGTGGGAATGTAAATTGATAGAGCCACTATGGAGAACAGTATGGAAGTTCCTTGAAAAACTAAAAATAGAACTACCATGTGACCCAGCAATCCCACTACTGGGCATATGCCTTGAGAAAACCATAATTCAAAAAGAGTCATGTACCACAATGTTCACTGCAGCTCTAT
>RJWK010047376.1:0-17314 GCA_004363435.1 Platanista minor
GAGAACTGACCCTTCTGTCATTATGTAATGTCCTTCTTTATTCCTAATAACCTTCCTTACACAGAAGTCTATACTGTCTGAAGTTAGTATAGCTATACCCATTTTGTTTTGATTAGTGCCATATCTTTCTCCATTTCCTTACCTTTAATCTATATGTATTATTTTATTTAAATTAAGTTTTTTGTAGACAGCATATAATTGGATGTTGTTTTTTGATCCACATTGGTTATCACTGTCTTTTACTTAGTATATATAGACCATTAATATTTAAAGTGATTATTGACATAATTAGAATAAAATCAACAATATTTTTTACTGTTTTATATTTGCTGAACTTGTTCTTTTTTCTTATTTTTGCCTTCCACACTTTTTGTCTTTTATGGTTTTAATTGAAGATTTTATATGATTTCAATTTCTCTCATTTCATAGTATATCAATTATACCTTTAATTTTACGTTTTTAGTGGTTTCCCTACAGTTTGTAATATTCATATACAACTAATCCAACTCCACTTTGAAACAATACTGTACCACTTCACATGTAGAGCAAGTACTCTACAAAACCAAAATATTCCTAATTCTTCATCCCATATCTTGTATCATTGCTGTCATTTATTTTGTATATATATATATATATATATATATATATATATATATATATATACACACACATACATATACAGATGACCCTTGAACAAAGAAGCAAAGCAGGGGTTAGGGGCACAGACCTTCCACAGAGTTGAAAATCCACATAAAAGTTTACAATGTCCATGTATACCTATATGGGAAAGAGCGAGAATACTTCTCTAGAAGTATACTTCTCTATATATGAAAATTCCCCCCTTCGTGATTTTCTCAATAATTTTTCTTTATGTTTGTTTTTCTAAAGTTTGAATACAGTATGCTGTAGTGTAATTTTTAGCACTTATCCTTCTTGGTGTTTCTGAGCAACCTGGATCTGTGGTTTCATTTCTACCATTAATTTAAGAAATTTCTCAGTCATTACTGCTTCACATATTGCTTCTCATCTTTCCTTTCTTTTCCTTTTCGTTTTCCCATTGTGTGTATGTTACATCTTTTGTAGATGTAACACAGTTCTTGGACACTCTGGGGGAGTTTGGGGGGTTTTTTTCTTTTTTTTTTTCTTTTCTTTTTACTTTTGGAAGTGTCTTGTCATATCTCCAAGCTCAGAGTTTCTTTCTTTGACCATGTCCACTCTGCTGATGAGCCCATCAAAAGCGTTCTTCATTTCTGTTGGCAGAGTTTTTGATCTAGCATTTATTTTAGAGTCTTAGAATTTCCTTCTCTATGCTTACATTATCTATTCTTTCATGTCGTCTACTTTAGAATTAGAGCTCTTATCATATTAATTATTTTTTTTAAAAATCCTGATCTGGTAAGTCTAACACATCTGCTGTATCTGACTCTGGTTCTGATGTTTGTTTAGTCTCTTCAAACTGTTTTTGCTCCCTTTCATTATACTTTGTAATTTTTGTAGAAAGTTGAACGTAACATCCTGGTTAAAAAGAACTGTAGTAAATAGGCCTTTAGTAACGTAATGGTAAGGTGTGTGGGGAGGGGAAGTATCTGTAGTCCTATGACGAGGTCTCAGTCTTAAATGGGACAGGATGGCTGGAGGGGGCAGGAATTGGGTGCTTCCTTTCCCTCAGATAAGTTAGGCCCTGATTATATAGTTTCTCATGAAGTCATGTCTTGTTAAGAAGAAAGAAATGCTCTGGCATATTTCAAAATAGTAACTTTGCCCCTTCTCTTGTTGAAAGCATGAGGGAATTTTTCTCTGATACTCCCTTTGTGAATGTGGCAGAGCTCCTGGTGGTAAAACTCACAAAAGCATGGGGCACCTTGTATTACAGAATCCTTGTGGAATTACTTAACTGTCAGAACTGTCTACACTTAGCCTCCAGTGATTCATCAATTACGGTTCAGGTTTTCCTACTCCAGTACTGGTTCCTGCAGACGTTTATGCTCTGTGTGATAATGAATACATAACATTAAATTAAAACTGAGTTGAATATAGCTAGAAGGAGGCCTAAACAGAAATCTATACATTTAAATGTTTATATTAGGAAATAAAACCTAAAAATCAATGATCTCACTATATAAATCAAAAGGTTAAAAATAGGAAGCTAAACTCACATAAAATGTAAAACTGGAGTAATTAATAAAAATTTAAAAATATAAGACAAATACACATTAGAGAAAATCAACAAAAAGGAAAGCTTGCTCCATGAAGATACTAACAAGGTTGAAAAAAATGATACTTTTGAAGAAAATAGGAGAAATACAAACATTTATATCAGAGGAAAAAATAGTCTTTCCACAGATTATGCTGTTATTAAAAGGTAATGTTATAATAAACAAATTTATGCCAGTATAGTTTAAAAAGAGGTCAATTGAATAAACTCATAGAAGAGAAAACAAATGTAAAATTCTGAAAATTGTATGTCTTTTTAAAAAATTGATTTATATCACTAATACAGTCCTGTTTAAGAAAAGAAATGATGGCCCAGACGTCTTCAATGCTAAATTCTAACAAACATTTAAAGTAGAATAGATACAGATGAATATGCAACAACACTGACAATCAGAGCCTAAGAAGAATGAGGAAGAAGAGAGAAGCCACATCTGATTGTTCAGGTTGTGGTGAGGAAGATGCTATGTGACTCTTGGCAATAAGTACTATGCTTAGTATTTTGCACAACACATCTTGCTTAATCCTCACAGCAATATAGTGAGGCATGTAGATTATTTCTATTTATAGATATTTTAGGAAACTTGAGTTATCTGACCCAGGTCACATAATTAATAAACTGCAAAGTTGAAATTTAAACTCATGTCTACTTTTATATGATTTCAAAGCTGTTTCCATTTCTAGGATGCTGTTCAGCAATTAGAATGTTTTCAGCAACACCTTCTGATTGATATAAGCTATGAAAATTTGGAGGAAGAGGAATCATAAATGCAAAAATCTAAAAACAATATATCTGAAGCTACAGATGGGAAAGCCTGGAAATAGAACCTTCAAAACTGTATTTGACATAAAGGTGGTAAGTGCATACTACCAGCTGGAAGCTTTGGAATAAAAGGAATACCAAAAATAGCTGTCAAATTGAAAGAAAACAAAGAAAAGGGCCAGACCTAATGAATGTATAGGTTTATTACTTTTAGTAGCCTACAATCA
Source organism: Platanista minor (assembly GCA_004363435.1). Lineage (NCBI taxonomy): Eukaryota > Metazoa > Chordata > Mammalia > Artiodactyla > Platanistidae > Platanista > Platanista minor. The sequence goes on from RJWK010047376.1 coordinate 3,202, forward strand.
CAAAATATACCAAATCATAACTTGCATCCACTTTACTGAAGTCTCAAATTGTATTTTCTGAATTTCTTTAAAGGATTTATTTCCTGTTAAACTGAAAAGGGTCATATACTGACAACAAAACAAGCAAAAAAGCAAAAACAAAACCAGAAGGAAACACAAATACACCAAACTCATAAAGCCAATTTGAAATACTTTTTTACTTTTTAAAAATTAATTTTCTCTAGCCTAGCTAAAAAACTCTTTAATGACTATGGTTTATTTATTTATTTATTTATTTTGCAGTACACGGACCTCTCACTGTTGTGGCCTCTCCTGTTGCGGAGCACAGGCTCTGGATGCGCCGGCTCAGCAGCCATGGCTCATGGGCCCAGCTGCTCTGCAGCATGTGGGATCTTCCCGGACGGGGGCACGAACCTGCATCCCCTGCATTGGCAGGCGGACTCTCAACCACTGTGCCACCAGGGTAGCCCCTGGTTTACTTTTATAGTATGAAAATAAATCTGATTCAAAATAACCAGTTTTCCAATTCATAAACATATTAATGAATTTAAGGAAAAGGGAATATTAGAGGCAGAGATTTATTCGAGAACATCTGTAAAAAATTTGGTGGCAGTGCTAATTTTGCAAAAATGATAGAAATGGTTTACACAGAATGAAGAAAAGATAAAACAAATGTTGTTTCACTTATCTTAAAGAAGCAGCCAAAAGCAGAAATATGGACATATGTGGCTTCGTAGACATGAGGAAGTTAGTTTATTCACTCACTTGGCAAATGATTAATGAGAGCCTTATAGTACAAAAAATACTTTCTACAGTAATTATAATTTAAAGAAATAAGGCTTTCATGTAAACCTGTCTATAAGTACATTTACTTCTTTAATAAAGAATGGAGACTCTCCTCTGTTACTTAGGAAAGAAGGAGGAGAAGGAGGAGGAGGACAAACTCAACAGTTAGGGATCAGAAATGTATGTTTTAATCAGTTCTCTAGATGATTGTGATGTATGCTGAATTTTAAGAATGATTGAGTGAACTTAAAGAGAAAACTGGACAACTATGTTGGCAAATTTAAATATCTTGTCAACTTTGACAAGAGAGTATTAAAGTAATGATTGTCTGAAGGAAAAAGAAAACTGAAAAAGAATAGGAATTACATACTTTAGGTCATTCTGTGTTTAAAAATTCCTGTTTTTTTTTAAAGATAAAAGAATAAGATAGAATTTGAATGTGTATTTATCAATGGGAAAAGAAAATTATAATAAATGATCACAAAAAGAAAAGAAGACGGTATAGAAGAGGAATGAGCAAACGTATATTAATTTCATGTTATGCACCAGATGTTCAAATGTGTTTTCTCACTCAATCTTTACAACCCTCTAGTTAGTGGATGAGGACAGTGATGCCTGTTCACCCGATCTATGGTGACTCCACATACTTGAAATATTAGTCAATAGGAAATATTTTACGTCACCATGTGAATTTCAAATGTATTCAGGATTATTTAATAGTTCATCTCTGAAAATAAAATATGCGAGAATACCTTCCCAGACATTATGATATAAATGGGGGAGGATGTTCATTATCATTATTAAATCAAAAACCTATTAAAGCACTATTTGAAATAGCTCATATTTGGCTATTAGTGTTTAGCCGTTATCTCGAGTCTACTGCAGCAGGTTGATAAAGATAATTTCATTAATTACTTAAAAATGAAATCCTCACTTTTGTCACACTTCATTGTTTGAGATGCCATTTATAGTATTTTGGTGGGATATTCTGTACTTAAAATTTCCTTGGAAGCAAGTGATAGAAATTCAATGTAAATTAAGTGAAAGAGGAGTCTACTGAAAGACCATGAACAAACAGAGCAGCCAGACTGATGGATGAGCACACAGAACTGGTAAAAAAAAATATCCAAATGAATCTTGGTGGGAACCAATAGTGTCTGCTAAAGGGACATGTGCAACTCAGCCTTAGGAACAACTAGGACTCAGTGATTGAATGTTTTTGAGTGCGTATCCCATTTCCACTCTGTGCGCTAGATTTTTTAATTCTCTGCCTGTAGAATACTTTTTTCTGCAAGACAGCAGATATTACCTCTGTGTTTTATATATTGCAATTTCCGTTGATGGAGAGAGACAAAATCTCTTAGTTCCAAGAGCAGACATCCCAGGGAATGATTCACTGACCTTATTTTTCAAGGTCAGTTCATTTACTTTATTTTTCTTCGACTCACCTTGTTCAACTGGAGTTCAAGGAGTGGGGTGGTTTCTAAGAATACGCCATCTCCCTCCAGGGAGATCAGAGTATGGGAAGAGAGAGGTACTTACCAGAAGAAAGGATTAATGCTGGGTAATTGGTCCTGTGGTTCTAAACCATGCCACTAAGTGTTAACTATGTAGACTCATATGCTGAATGGGACCTTCCCCTGCCTAACTCCTCTTTGGTACCTAAGCTGAGAGAAAAAACAAAAAACAAAAAAATACGGTGGTAGTAATAAAACCTTAAATTTCCAAAGTAATAACATTGTAAATGTAAATAGGGAAAAAAGAAGGTGAAATGTGAATCTATATAATGCTCAAGGATATGGAGGGTAATTAAAATTTGTATTATTTAATAATAATACACACGTGTATATACATGCTCTCTAGATATTAATATTTTCCAAAATTTCCCTTCATTTACTTTGAAATATTCTTCTTTCTGGCACATGAAATAGCTTGTTAAATAATTATGCATGTCTGTTTGCATGCTTAATTATCAAGATAGATTTTTAAAAAGCTCATTTTTGGTTTATTCAGTGGAAAGTAATGTCTGAAATTGCTTTTACTGTAAGAAAGTAATGAAATATTATTTCCATTCCAGCGAAAATAACCAGTGTCTTTGAAAGGTATATATATTTTTGTAATTCAAAGAACACTGTTCTTTTTTGTGTGTGATGATTTAAATTCCTCTTGTAAAGTTTTAATATTTGTAAAATTGAAAGAGAAAACTCTTCTTTGAAACTAAATGTATACATGCCATATTATTCTAAGCAAAATCTCTAACTTAAACCATGTTCAGAGAGTGATTGACAATTCAAATTGCCTTTCATAACTTAGATCAATTGCAGCATAGGAGTAAAATCAGAAATATATTTTGCAAAATGAGGAATGCATTCATTATAATGTTCTTCCCTATGGCACGTCAAAAAAGAAAATGGAGCATCTCAGCACTTTGAGGCATTGCAAATAACAAATGGCATACAACAGCTAGTAGACTCTCTTCTTTATGAATATTATATGCAATTAATTAATAAGTTATCATCTATATTATATCATAAATTAAACAGAAGGAGGTAATTCTCTATGGATAAAGTCTATCCAAATGCGTGGTTTTGTGTATTTCAGAAGTTTGGTCAAATGACTAAATCTGTTCATGATTATGCTTGTTATAATTTCATTTATGTTATCTAGTTTCCTTTTAAGACAATGTTATGCTTCAGTGTTTGTAAGGAGTGACTCAATATTTCTTATTAGAAATAGCCTCAGAACTACAAACATGTCATCTTTAACGTAACTAAAGTTCAGGAAAATCAGTTATTTGAATGTGTGGATTTCTGTGCAAAGACCCAAAGGACAACCAATAGAATTTTTAAAAATAAACTTTATTGGTAGATTGATCAAGATGGCAAGTAGGAGGATGTGGAATTCATGTCCCCCCATGAGCACATCAAAAATATACATACATTTGGAAAAATTCTCACTGAAAACTAAGTAGAAACTTGCAGAAAGACTTCTGTAAAATCAAGGCTGTAAGAAGGATGAACATGTAATTTGGTAAGTAGGGAAGACAATCAGGTTGGGACCTGAAACCCCAGGAGGGAACTCAAAGGAAAAGGGAGAATACATGGGCAGAAACCTGCACATGGGAGTGAGTGGCAAGAGCCACAGATTGGGAGCACAAATCCTGGGATCCTACACATGGAAGATGATGCCCTTTGTCTGGCTGGAAGATAACTGGGACTAACAGGAAGGCTGAGAGAAGCCTGCAGTCCACTTGTGAGAAGTACATTCATGTTAGCATAGCCCCAAAGCAGGCAAAGGGGGCAGTTCAGAGACTGCTTTAGTGGCTGCCAGGTTTCCCACAACTGCCTTGGCATGCACCCCAGCTTGAGCAGAGCCAACGCTTCAGACCTGTTTACTGCACTTTGCAGTGTGGCACAGGATCTAGGGCTGCCATAACCAGGGAGAAAACTTGGCTATGGAACTCCAAGGAGACCCGGTCTTGGGATGGGGTCGGGGTGAGGTGGTGGTCATTGTCGGCACCTATTCAAAAGTCCTTCAGAAACAGCCCAGAACTCTGACAATGGTCACTCTACTACAGTTCACACCTTGATAGACGCCAGGAGTCCATGTGGGCTTCCCCACATTATAGTGAGGCTCCATAGCAAGAGGGGGGAGGGCAGTGGAGGCTAGAGTCAGTGATTGGCTGTGAGGCACAAAGGAGACTTGTACCTGAGTCTGCATCTGTACAGAGCAAGGGAAACAATTGTAGGTGCTGGTACAAACAGTGCATTGAAGACAGCTTGGACCTCAGTCTGCTGCTGAAACAAACCAAGGATGTACACTGGCACCCTTTACTTCAGCACTCTCCCGCTCTGGGGCAAGAGTTTCTGTGCTGGAAGAGGAGGAAACACACACTTGAAAGGAACAGAGCCAGCCCAAGGCTCACCCTCAGAGCTTCTGCTCCAGTAACTTGGAATCGGGCTCCACCCAAATAGGGTGGTGATGACTACTGAGCAGAAGGGAAGTCCTTTCTCATATCCAGCCCCAGCTTTAGCATCTCCATCTCAAGCCCCAATCACTACCAAGGTGATAACTGCCAGAGGAAAAGTATGACTTGCATTGACATCAAATCTATCTCTCTTACCAAATGCATTGGGCATGCATAGTCTGTATATGGAAACTCCCACATAAGAGCACCACTTCAAGATCACAATAGGTAACTGTTTCATCTAAATTAATAGAGGCAGAGAAAGTTAAGCAAAATGAAAAGGCAGAGGAACTGGTCTCATTGAAAGAGCCAGAGAAAACCCCTGAAAAAATAATGAAACAGAAAGAAATTACCTTATAAAGAATTCAAAGCATTTATAATAATGTTAACTGAATTATGGCAAAGAATAGATGAACACAGTAAAAAGTTTAACAAGGACTGGAAAATATGAAAAAGACCCAAACAGAAATGAAGAATTCAATAAATGGAATAAAAAACACACTACAATGAATGAATGAATAGCAGACTAAGTGATACAGAAGAACACATAAATGATCTGGGAGATAGAATAATGGAAATCACCCAATCAGAACAGCCAAAAGAAAAACAAATTTTTTAAAAACTGAAAACAGTTTAAGAGATCTCTGAGATAACATTAAGCTTACACAAATTTCCGTTTTATGGGTCTTAGTTGGAGAAGAGAGAAAGAAGGGGATCAAAAATGCATGTGAGAAAATTATGGCTGAAAACTTACAAATCTGAAGAAGGAAACAGATATCCAGGTACAGGAAGCATGGAGGGAGGGTCACAATCAAGAAGAATAGAAAGAGACTCACACCAGGACATATCATAATTAAAACGGCAAAAGTTAAAGAGAGAACTCTAAAGGCAGAAAGACAAAAAAAAAGAGTAATATATGTAAGGAAATCCCCATAGGCTATGAGCTGATTGATCTGCAGAAACTTTACAGAGCAGAAGGGAGTGGCATGATATATTCAAAGTGCTGAAAGGGGAAAACCTGCAATGTGAGATACTACATCCAGAAAAATTATCATTTAGAATTGAAGGAGAGATAAAAACTTCACACAAGCAAAGGAATAAAAGAGTTAATCAATACTAAACCTACCCTAGAGAAATGTTAAAAGGTCTGGTCTAAGTGGAAAGAATCTATAGGAAAGGGAAAATCCCACTAGCAAAGGCAAATATATAGTAAGGACTGAGGATCATCACCTCATTGAGCCATACAAAGACTAAGAGGCAAAAAAAATTGTAAGAGCACCTATAACTACAATAAACAGTTAAGGGATAAGCATGAAGATGTAAAGTATGACAACAGAAACACAAAATATGGGTGAAGGGAGTAAAACTGTAGATGTTTTAGAATGTGTTTCAGCTTAAATGATTACCAATTTAAAATAAGAAGACATAGTTATAGGTCAACATATATGAACCCCATAATAACCACAAATCAAAGATCTACAATAGATATATAAAAACTAAAAAGAAAAGAACACAGGCATGCTACTAAGGAAAATCATCAAGCCACAAGGGAAGAAACTAAAAGAAGAAATAAACAGGGAAGAACTACAAAAACAATCAGAAAACAAGTGATAAAATGGCAATAAGTACATACCTATCAATAATTACTTTAAAAGTCAGTGGACTTACTGCTCTCATCAAAAAACATAGGGTGGCTTACTGGATAAAAAAGCAAGATCCATCTATGTGCTGCCCACAAAAGACTCATTTCAGAGTTAAAAACACACAAACACTGAAAGTGAGGCAATAGAAAAAGTTATTTCATTCAAATGGAAATGAAAAATAATGAGGGTAGCAATACTCATATCAGAGAAAATGGAGTTTAAAACAAAGGTTATTATAACAAGAGACAAAGAAGAGCAATATAGAATGATAAAGGGATCAATATTAGAGGAGAATATTATGCTTGTTAACATATATGTACTTAATATAGGAGCACCTAAATATGTAAAGCAAATATGAACAGACATAAAGAGAGAAATTGACAATAATGCAATAATAACAGGTGACTTTTAACACCTTCTTTCATCAATGGATATATTACCCAGACAGAAAATTAATAAGGCAACAATAGTCTTATATGAGACAGTAGACCATTGGACTTAACAGATATCTACAGGACATTATATCCAACAACAAAAGAATACACATTCTTTTCAACTGCACATAGAATGTTCTCCAGGATAGATCACATGTAGCACCACAAAACAAATCTCAATAAATTTAAGAGGGTAAAAAATACATCAAGCATTTTTTCCAAAAACAACATGAAACTGATAATTTATTACAGAAAGAAAAATAGGAAAAGAGACAACACATGGAGACTAAAGAACATGCTACTAATAAACAATTGTTTTAATGCAGAAATCAAAGAGGAAATAAGAAAATACTTGGAGATAAATGAAACTGGAAAAAAAAACTCTCCAAAATCTGTGAGATGGAGCAAAAGAGAATCTAAGAGGGAATTTTACAGCAATACAGTCCTTCCTCAGGAAATAAGAAAAATTTCAAATAAACAACCTATTAACTAAATGAACAGAAAAATAAGAAAAAATAAAACCCAAAGTTATAAGAACGACAGAAATAATGAAGATCAGAAAGGAAATAATAAAATGAAGACCAAAAAAAGAATAGATCAATGAAAATAAGAGTTGGGTTTTTATTTTTTATTTTTTTATTTTTTATTTTTTTGCTGTATGCGGGCCTCTCACTGTTGTGGCCTCTCCCATTGCAGAGCACAGCCTCCAGACGTGCAAGCTCAGCGGCCATGGCTCACAGGCCTAGCTGCTCCATGGCAGGTGGGATCTTCCCAGACCGGGGCACGAACCCATGTCTCCTGGATCGGCAGGTGGACTCTCAACCCCTGCGCCACCAGGGAAGCCCAAGAGTTGGGTTTTTTTAAAGATTAAAAAAAAAAATGATAAATCCTTTAGCCAGTCTCATCAGAAGAAAAGAGAGAGAGTCCAAGTAAACAAATTAAGAAATGAAAGAGGAGAAATAGCAATACCACAGAACTACAAAAAAAAAAAAAAAAGAGAGAATTCTAGGAACACCTATATGCTAAAAAATGGGACATCCTAGAAGAAATGGACAAATTTCTAGAAACATACAATCTTCCAAGAATGTATCAAGAAGTAACAGACTATTTGAAGAAAGTGATCATTACTAGTGAAACTAAATTTGAAGAAAAAACAACAACAACAACAAAAATCAAAACAAGCCAAAGAAACCTCCCAGCAAACAGAAGTCCAGTATTGGAAAGATTAATAGGGGAATTCTTCCAAACATTCAAAGGAGAGCCAGTACCTATCATCTTAAAACTATTCCAAAAATATTTAAAAAGATGGAAAAATCCCAAATTTATTTTATGAGACCACCATTAACCTGATACCAAAACTAGACAAAGACACTACAATAAAAGAAAATTATAGGCCAATATCTTTGATGAATATAAATGCAATGATCTGCAACAAAATACTAGCAAGCTAAATCAAACAATATATAAAAAAGTTATACACCATGATCAAGTTGGGATGTATCCCAGGGATGCAAGGGTGCCTCAACCTTCACAAATCAATCAATGTGCTATGCCACTCTAACAAAAAGAATGGTAAAAATCACATGACCATCCCAAAAGAGACAGAGAAATCATTTCATGAAATTCAGCATCATTCATTGTAAAAACTGTTTTCAAAGTAGGTATAGAGGGAAAAAAAATCTCAGCCAAGGCCATTTATAACAAATCCAAAGCAAACAACATACTCAGTGGTGAAAAGCTGAATACATCTGCTCTAAATTCAGGAACTAGACAAGGATACCCACTCTCACCACTTCTATTTAGCATAGTATTGGAAGTCTTAGCCACAGGAGTCAGACAAGAAAAAGAAATAAAACAGACCAAACTGGAAGGGAAGAAGTAAAACTATCACTATTTGCAGATGACATGATACTTTATATAGCAAACACTAAAGAATCCACCAAAATCTGTTTGAACTAATAAAGAAATTCTGTAAAGGTGAGGAACACAAGATTAATATACAGAAATCCATTGTTTTCCTATACACTAAAAATGAAATATCAGAGCATCAGCTCTGGCCGAATGGATGAGTAGACGCAGCTGGCTGCAAAGCCATGGGCATTCTTTCTCGGGATCCCACCCTGTCTAAGACCCAGGGGCAGGGACGTAGTAAGCAGCAGCCTGTGGAGATGGTCAGAATCTGAGCCATGTGTCTGACAGGGTCTTGTGGTTACTGCCAGGTGTCAGGCCTGTGCCCCTGAGGTGGGAGAGCCGAGTTCAGGACATTGGTCCAACAGAGACCTCCTAGCTCCATGTAATATCAGACAACGAAAGCTCTTCCAGATAGCTCCATCTTAACACTAATACCCAGCTCCACTCAACGACCAGCAAGCTACAGTGCTGGATACCCTATGCCAAACAACTAGCAAGACAAGAACACAAAACCACATATTAGCAGAGAGGCTGCCTAAAATAAGAATCACTTCACAGACACCCCAAAACACAACACCAGACATGGTCCTGCCTACCAGAAAGAGAAGATCCAGCGTCATCCTCCAGAACACAGCACAAGCCCCTCCACCAGAAAGCCTACACAACCCACTGAAACAACTGTAGTGACTAGGGCAGACACCAAAAACAACGGGAACTATGAACCTGCAGCCTGTGAAAAGGAGACCCCAAACACAGTAAGTAAAGCAAAATGAAATGACAGAGAAACACACAGCATATGAAGGAGAAAGGTAAAAAAACCAAGGCCAAACAAATGAAGAGGAAATAGGCAGTCTACCTGAAAAAGAATTCAGAGTAATGATAGTAAAGATGATACAAAATCTTAGAAATGGAATGGAGAAAATAAAATAAATGTTTAACAAGGATGTAGAAGAACTAAATAGCAAACAAGCAATAGTGAACAACACAATAAATGAAATGAAAAATTCTCTAGAAGGAATCAATAACAGAATAACTGAGGTAGAAGAATGGATAAGTGACCTGGAAGATAAAATAGTGGAAATAACTACCACAAAGCAGAATAAAAATATATATATATATGAAAAGAGTTGAGGACAGTCTCAGAAAACTCTGGGACAACATTAAACACACCAACATTCAATTTATAGGGGTCTGAGAAGAAGAGAAAAAGAAAGGGACTGAGAAAATATTTAAAGAGAATATAGTTGAAAACTTCCCTAATATGGGAAAGGAAAGAGTCAATCAAGTCCAGTAAGCACAGAGAGTCCCATAAAGGATAAATCCAAAGAGAAACACACCAAGACACATATTAATCAAACTATCAAAAATTAAATAAAAGAAAAAATATGAAAAGTAGCAAAGGAAAAACAGCAAATAACATACAAGGGAATCCTCATAATGTTAACAACTGATCTTTCAGCAGGAGCTCTGCAAGCCAGAAGGGAGTGGCAGGACACATTTAAAGTGAAGAAAGGGAAAAACCTACAAGCAAGATTACTCTACAGAGCAAGAATGTTATTCAGATTCAACGGAGAAATTAAAACGTTTACAGACAAGCAAAAGCTAAGAGAATTCAGCACCACCAAACCAGCTTTACCACAAATGCTAAAGGAACTTCTCTAGGCAGGAAACACATGAGAAGGGAAAAACCTAAAATAACAAACAAAATAATTAAGAAAATGGTAATAGGAATATACATATTGATAATTACCTTAAATGTATATGGATTAAATGCTTCAACCAAAAAAAAAAAAAAGTCTGGTTGAATTGACACAAAAACAAGACCCATATATATGCTGTCTACAGGAGACCCACTTCAGACCCAGGGACACATACAGACTGAAAGTGAGGGGATGGAAAATGATAGTCCATGCAAATGGAAATCAAAAGAAAGCTGGAGTAGTAATTCTCATATTAGACAAAACAGTTTTTAAAGTAAGGACTATTACAAGAGACAAAGAAGGACACTCCATAATGATCAAGAGATCAATCCATGAAGAAGATATAACAATTGTAAATACTTATGCACCCAACTTAGGAGCACTTCAACACATAAGGCAAATGCTAACAGCCATAAAAAGGTACATCAACAGTAACACAATCATAGTAGGGGATTTTAACACCCCACTTTCAGCAATGGACAGATCTTCCAAAATGAATATAAAAAAAGAAACACAAGCTTTAAATGATACATTAAACAAGAAGGACTTAATTGATATTTATAGGGCATTCCATTCAAAAACAAGAGAATACACTTTCTTCTCAAGTGCTCATGGAACATTCTCCAGGACAGATCATATCTTGGGTCACAAATGAAGCCTTGGAAAATTTAAGAAAATTAAAATCGTATCGAGTATCTTTTCTGAACACAAAGATATGAGATTAGATATCAAATATAGGAAAAAAAATCTGTAAAAAATACAAACACATGGAGGCTAAACAATACACTAGTAAATAACTAAGAGATCACTGAAGAAATGAAAGAGGAAATAAAAAAATACCTAAAAATTAATGAAAACATGATGACCCAAAATCTATGAGATGCAGCAAAAGCAGTTCTAAGAGGGAAGTTTATAGCAATACCATCCTACCTCAAAAAACAGGAAACATCTCAAATAAACAACCTAAACATACACATAAAGCAATTAGAGAAAGAAGAACAAAAAACCCCAAAGTTAGCGGAAGGAAGGAAATCATAAAGATCAGATCAGAAATAAATGAAAAAGAAATGAAGGAAACAATAGCAAAGATCAATAAAACTAAAAGCTGGTTCTTTGAGAAGATAAACAAAATTCATAAACCATTAGCCAGACTCATCAAAAAAAAAAAAAAAAGGCAGAGGGGGAGAAGACTCAAATTAATAGAATTAGAAACGAAAAAGGAAAAGTAACTATTGACACTGCAGAAATACAAAAGATCATAAGAGATTACTAAAAGCAACTCTATGCCAATAAAATGGACACCTGGAAGAAATGGACAAGTTCTTAGAAAAGCAGGATTAGAAAGACTGAAGTAGGGAGAAATAGAAAATATAAATAGACCAATCACAAGCACTGAAATTGAGACTATGATTTAAAATCTTCCAAAAGCAAATGCCCAGGATGAGATGGCTTCACAGGTTAATTCTATCAAACATTTAGAGAAGACTTAACACCTATCCTTCTCAAACTCTTCCAAAATAAAGCAGAGGGAGGAACACTCCCAATCTCATTCTATGAGGCCACCATCACCCTGATACCAAAACCAGACAAAGGAGTCAAAAAGAAATAAAACTACAGACCAATTTCACTGATAAACATAGATGTAAAAATCTTCAACAAAATACTAGCAAAGACAATTCAACTGCACATTAAAAGGATCATACACCATGATCAACTGGGGTTTATCCCGGGGATGCAAGGATTCTTCAATATATGCAAATCAATCAATGTGATAAACCATGTTTACAAATTGAAGGAGAAAAACAATATGATCGTCTCAATAGGTACAGAAAAGGCTTTTGACAAAATTCAACACCCATTTATGATAAAAAAAATCCTCCAGAAAGTAGGGAATTCACCTCAACATAATAAAGGCCATATATGACAAACCCACAACCAGCATCATTCTCAGTGGTGAAAAACTGAAACTATTTCCTCTAAGACCAGGAAAAAGACAAGGTTGCCCACTCTCACCACAATTATTCAACGTAGGTTTTGGAAGTCTTAGCCACAGCAATCAGAGAAGAAAAAGAAATAAAAGGAATACAAATTGGAAAAGAAGAAGTAAAGCTGTCACTGTTTGCAGAGACATGATACTATATATAGAGAATCCTAAAGATGCTACCACAAAACTACTAGAGCTAATCAATGAATTTGGTAAAGTAGCAGGATACAAAATTAATGCAAAGTAATCTCTTGCATTCCTATACACTAATGATGAAAAATCTGAAAGAGAAATTAAGGAAGCACTCCCATTTACCTTTGCAACAAAAAGAATAGAATACCTAGTAATAAACCTACATAAGGGGACAAAAGACCTGTAGGCTGAAAACTATAAGACACTGTTGAAAGAAATTAGATGATAGGAAGAAGAGGAGAGATATACCATGTTTTTGGATTGGAAGAATCAACATTCTGAAAAGGATTATACTATCCAAAGCAATCTACAGATTCAATGCAATCTCTATGAAACTACAAATGGCATTTTTCACAGAACTAGAACAAAATATTGGACAATTTGTATGGAAACACAAAAGACCCCAAATAGCCAAAGCAATCTTGAGAAAGAAAAATGGAGCTAGAGGAATCAGGTTCCTGGGCTTCAGACTATACTACAAAGCTATAGTAATCAAGACAGTATGGTACTGGCACAAAAACAGAAAAATATATCAGTGGAACCAGATAGAAAGCCCAGAGATAAACCCACGCACGTATGGTCACCTTATTTTTGATAAAGGAGGCAAGAATATACAATGGAGAAAAGACAGCCTCTTCAATAAGTGTTGCTGGGAAAACTGAACAGCTACATGTAAAAGAATGAAATTAGAACACTCCCTAACACCATACACAGAAATAAACTCAAAATGGATTAAAAACCTAAATATAAGGCCAGACATTATAAAATTCTTAGAGGAAAACATAGGCAGAACACTCTGAGACAAATCACAGCAAGATCCTTTTGACCCACCACCCAGAGAAATGGAAATAAAAACAAAAATAAATAAATCAGACCTAATGAAACTTAAAAGCTTTTGCACAGCAAAGGAAACCATAAACAAGACCAAAAGACAACCCTCAGAATGGGAGAAAATATTTGCAAACAAAGCAACTGACAAAGGATTAATCTCTAAAATATACAAGCTGCTCATGAAACTCAATATCAAAAAAACAAACAACCCTATCCAAAATGGGCAGGAGACCTAAATAGACATTTCTCCAAAGAGGATATACAGATTGCCAACAAACACATGAAGGGATGGTCAACATCACTAATCATTAGAGAAATGCAAATCAAAACTACAATGTGGTATCACCTTGCACCAGTCAAAATAGCCATCACCAAAAAATCTACAAACAATAAATGCTGGAGAGGGTGTGGAGAAAAGGAAACCCTCTTCTCTGTTGGTAGGAATGTAAATTGATACAGCCACTATGGAGAATAGTATGGAGTTTCCATAAAATACTAAAAATAGAACTACCATACAAGCCAGTAATCCCACTACTGGGCATATACCCTGAGAAAACCATAATTCAAAAAGAGACATGTACCACAATGTTCATTGCAACTCTATTTACACTAGTCAAGACATGGAAGCAACCTAAGTGTCCATCGACAGATAAATGGATAAAGAA
>RJWK010047377.1:0-17314 GCA_004363435.1 Platanista minor
AAAAAAAGAGAGAGAGACAAGGAAGGACACTATCGAATGATCAAGGGATCAATCCAAGAAGAAGATATAACAATTATAAATATATATGCACCCAACATAGGAGCACCTCAATACATAAGGCAACTGCTAACAGCTATAAAAGGAGAAATCAACAGTAACACAATAATAGTGGGGGACTTTAACACCTCACTTACACCAATGGACAGATCATCCAAAATGAAAATAAATAAGGAAAGAGAAGCTTTAAATGACACAAGAGACCAGATAGATTTAATTGATATTTATAGGACATTCCATTCAAAAACAGCAGATTACACTTTCTTCTCAAGTGCACACGGAACATTCTCCAGGACAGATCACATCTTGGGCCAGAAATCAAGCCTCAGTAAACTTAAGAAAACTGAAATCATATCAAGCATCATTTCTGACCACAATGCTATGAGATTAGAAATGAATTACAGGGAAAAAAACGTAAAAAACACAAACACATGGAGGTTAAACAATACGTTACTAAATAACCAAGAGATCACTGAAGAAATCAAAGAGGAAATCAAAAAATACCTAGAGACAAATGACAATGAAAACACGACGATCCAAAACCTATGGGAGGCAGCAAAAGCTGTTCTAAGAGGGAAGTTTATAGCTATACAAGCCTACCTCAAGAAACAAGAAAAATCTCAAATAAACAACCTAACCTTACACCTAAAGGAACAAAACCCAAAGTTAGTAGAAGGAAAGAAATCATAAAGATCAGAGCAGGAATAAATGAAATAGAAACAAAGAAAAAAATAGCAAAGATCAGTAAAACTAAAAGCTGGTTCTTTGAGAAGATAAACAAAATTGGTAAACCATTAGCCACACTTATCAAGCAAAAGAGGGAGAGGGTTCAAATCAATAAAATTAGAAATGAAAAAGGAGAAGTTACAACAGACACCACAGAGATACAAATCATCCTAAGAGGCTACTACAAGCAACTCTATGCCAATAAAATGGACAACCTGGAAGAAATGGACAAATTCTTAGAAAGGTATAACCTTCCAAGACTGAACCAGGAAGAAACAGAAAATATGAACAGACCAATCACAAGTAATGAAATTGAAACTGTGATTAAAAATCTTCCACCAAACAAAAGTCCAGGACCAGATGCCTTCACAGATGAATTCTATCAAACATTTAGAGAACAGCTAACACCGATCCTTCTCAAACTCTTCCAAAAAATTGCAGAGGAAGGAGCACTCCCAAACTCATTTTATGAGGCCACCATCACCCTGATACCAAAACCAGACAGATACCACACAAAAGGAAAATTATAGGCCAAAATCACTGATGAGTATAGTTGCAAAAATCCTCAACAAAATACTAGCAAATAGAATCCAGCAACACATTAAAAGGATCATACACCATGATCAAGTGGGATTTATCCAAGGGATGCAAGGATTCTTCAATATATACAAATCAATCAATATGATACACCATATTAACAAAATGAAGAAGAAAAACTATATGATCATCTCAATAGATGCAGAAAAAGCTTTCAACAAAATTCAACAGCCATTTATGATAAAAACTCTCCAGAAAGTGGGAATAGAGGGAACCTGCCTCAACGTAATAAAGGCCATATATGACAAACCCACAGCAAACATCATTCTCAATGGTGAAAAACTGAAAGCATTTACTCTAAGATCTGGAATAAGACAGGGATGTCGACTCTTGCCACTATTATTCAACATAGTTTTGGAAGTCCTAGTCACGGCAATCAGAGAAGAAAAAGAAATAAAAGGAATACAAATTGGAAAAGAAGAAGTGAAACTGTCACTGTTTGCAGATGACATGATACTATACATAGAGAATCCTAAAGATGCTGCCAGAAAACTACTAGAGCTAATCAATGAATTTAATAAGGTTGCAGGATACAAAATTAATGCACAGAAATCTCTTGCATTCCTATACACTAATGATGAAAAAATCTGAAAGAGAAATTAAGGAAACATTCCCATTTACCATTGCAACAAAAGAATAAAATACCTCGGAATAAACCTACCTAGGCAGAACTGTATGTAGAAAACTATAAGACACTGATGAAAGAAATTAAAGGTGATACCAACAGATGGAGAGATATACTATGTTCTTGGATTGGAAGAATCAATATTGTGAAAATGACTATACTACCCAAAGCAATCTACAGATTCAATGCAATCCCTATCAAATTACCAATGGCATCTTTTATGGAACTAGAACAAAAAATCTTAAAATTTGTATGGAGACACAAAACACCCCAAATAGCCAAAGCAGTCTTGAGGGAAAAAAACGGAGCTGGAGGAATCAGGCTCCTGGACTTCAGGCTATACTACAAAGCTACATTAATCAAGACAATATGGTACTGGCACAAAAACAGACATATAGATCAATGGAACAGGATAGAAAGCCCAGAGATAAACCCATGCACCTATGGTCAACTAATCTATGACAAAGGAGGCAAGGATATACAATGGAGAAAAGACAGTCTCTTCAATAAGTGGTGCTGGGAAAAGTGGACTGGGACATGTAAAAGAATGAAATTAGAACACTCCCTAACACCATACACAGAAATAAAATGGATTCAAGACCTAAATGGAAGACCGGACACTATAAAAGTCTGTAGAGGAAAACATAGGAAGAACACGCTTTGACATAAATCACAGCAAGATCTTTTTTGATCCACCTCCTAGAGTAATGGAAATAAAAACAAGAATTAAAAAATGGACCTAATGAAACTTAAAAACTTTTGCAAAGTAAACTACAAACAAGATGAAAAGACAACCCTCAGAATGGGAGAAAATATTTGCAAATGAATCAATGGACAAAGGATTAATCTCCAAAATATATAAACAGCTCATGCAGCTCAATATTAAAAAAACAAACAACCTAATCCAAAAATGGGCAGAAGACCTAAATAGACATTTCTCCAAATAAGACATACAGATGGACAAGAAGCACATGAAAAGCTGCTCAACATCACTAATTATTAGAGAAATGCAAATCAAAACTACAATAAGGTATCACCTCACACCAGTTAGAAAGGGTATCATCAGAAAATCTACAAACAACAAATGCTGGAGAGAGTGTGGAGAAAAGGGAACCCTCTTGCATTGTTGGTGGGAATATAAATTGTTACAGCCTCTATGGAGAACAGTATGGCGGTTCCTTAAAAAACTAAAAATAGAATTACCATATGACCCAGCAATTCCACTACTGGGCATATACCCTGAGAAAACCATAATTCAAAAAGACACATGCACCCCAATGTTCATTGCAGCACTATTTACAATAGCCAGGTCATGGAAGCAACCTAAATGCCCATCAACAGATGAATGGATAAAGAAGATGTGGTCCATATATACAATGGAATATTACTCAGCCACAAAAAGGAACAAAATTGGTTCATTTGTAGAGACATGGATAGATCTAGAGACTGTCATACAGAGTGAAGTAAGTCAGAAAGAGAAAAACAAATATCGTATATTAACGCATATATGTGGAACCTAGAAAAATGGTACAGATGAACCGGTTTGCAGGGCAGAAATTGAGACACAGATGTAGAGAACAAACGTATGGACACCAAGCGGGAAAGTGGCGGGGGGTGGGAGGGGGGTGGCGTGATGAACTGGGAGATTGGGATTGACATGTATACACTGATGTGTATAAAATGGCTTAGTAATAAGAACCTGCTGTATAAAAAAATAAATAAAATTCAAAAAATATGTATATAGTGACATTAAAAAAAAAAAAAAAGGCACAGTGTCAGGGAACAGCCTGAAGTGTGAGGGAACAGTATGATTGAAGAGCCTGGTACAAGGCAGGAAGTTTCAAGAGATACGGGAAGCAGGATTGGTCATGGAGATGACAGTTGTAACTTTTCCCATGGGGAAGCCATGAAAAGGTTTTAAGCAGGAGACAAGTCTGGCTCACATGGACACAATTTCTTATTGTGAATAACTCAGAACTGCAATAGATAGAAAACATACGAGCAGAGTAAGCAGGCAATAGGATGAAGTGGAGGAGGAAGAAAGATAATATTCTCTGTGAATATCATTACAACAGAGTTTAGAGGAAAGAGCATGTGCTTTGGATTAGGACTGAGTTTGTCTAAATTCTAGCTTTGCCATTTTCAAAATGTTACTGAGTCAATTTCTCAGAGCTTCAGATCCCACCACGTGTAAAGAGATATGAATTACATGCACAGATAACGAGTCTGGAGCATAGTAGGTACTCAATACACTGAAATCAATATGTTAAAGAATGTTATAGAGGGACTTCCCTGGCAGTCCAGTGGTTAAGACTCCATGCTCCCAATGCAGGGGGCCCAGGTTCAATCCCTGGTAGGGAACTAGATCCCACATGCTACAACTAAAGATCCTGTGTGCTGCAACTAAGACCCGGTGCAGCCAAATAAATTAAAAAAAAAAAAAAAAAAAAAAGAATGTTATAGAGATGATTTTAAAAATAACAACTGGAAGCTGTCGTTGTTATTCTCAGATTAGATGTAAGCTTGAAACAAGACAATTGAGCCTAAGAATTTTGTTTTTTTCAAGAGCAAAATGATTCAGAATGAAGACCAGAGGGGAATCACCTAAAAGTTTTTTCTACTTACGTGCCAAGCAGTGAGTGTCAGCCCACAGTTATCCTCAGTAATGGAGGAGGAGGGACACGTTGGATGCTGATGACAGTTGGAAGAAAAGGACCTCAGGCCCCATGTTAATTGTTCAATACAACTTGGCACCCAAGCTTTCAATACGAAATTTAAAGGGTTTAAATCTTAGATTTTTTCCCCCTTGTCGTTTCCTGGTAGTTATGCAGATAATAATGAGCAAAACACAAAGGGCATAGAGGAAAAAAAATTATGCATATTAAATACAGCCATCACAGTTCTAAAAATCTCTCTCTGCCTGAGCACCCCGACTAGAAGGTCTTTCTAGTCCTTTTTCTCTGTAGACACTTGGCCTGCAGGATCCAGAAATTCCCTCCCCACCGCCTGGGATTCTGAGACTCTTAATGTCTCCTTCCGGTCTTGAAGTGTTAGTTACTGCAGTCACATACGATGTGCTGCTTTCTCACCCCATTAGAGCAAGTATTAGCTCTCTAATTGTAAAAGACAGTTTTCATCATCCTAAAAACACAGGTTCTCAGCTGGGCAGAATTTGAAAGCCTATTTATTTACCTTGAAAAAAATACAAATGCGGGGTTTGTCTAAATCTCCCAATAGTTGGGACATCTGAGTAGTTGTTTTTCTCTACTTTGAAATGAAAGGCAAGATAAGAGTAGGTTTATGAGAGAAGACCAAATGTCAGAAGAGATAGCACACTTCAGCGGAGTCAATGAGCATGTTTGGACAAATCACATTATCTCAGGTAAGAGTCTTTGTAACTGTGTGACAGATTTGTAATTGTTTTATATGAAAATAAGCAGTGTGAGGAGAAATAAGTGACTTGGACAGGGAGACAGTTCAAAGCCGATCCCTGACAAGGGTTTCCTCGGCCGGTGGATGGGCTGACAGTGATTTCTTTGGTCTTTCTTTCCCTGGGAATTCATGCTTTTTGATCTTTGTAATTTCAGTATTTTACACAAAGAATTTAGCTCTTAGGGATTCACCTGGCTGTCCAGTGGTTAGGACTCTGTGCTTCCACTGCTGGGGGTCTGGGTTCCATCCCTGGTGGTCAGATCCCACAAGACACCCTTTGCCATGAGGCATACTTCCCAGGCAGGGAGGATTAGCCTGTGTTCTCATTCGTTCATTCAACTCATTCATTCATTTAAAAAATGTTCTGAATCCATGAAAGCCTTTCTTTAAGGAAAGCAAGGTGGGAAGGAGGGTGAAGTTTTGATTTCTAAGGCTGAGGAAGCCAGCCATCCCGATGGCAGCTCTGGGCTGGAGCCCTCTGTCTCCGGCCAGCACGCCTTTGGGCAACAACCTTGACATCCTCTCCAGATGTGGGCCCCAGAGGCATTTTGCAAAAAAAGGCCGGGCAACTTGACGGTTCCGGCCGTTGACCTGGGAGCTCTATAGGGAGGTAAGTTAAGGTCTGGCCATCTACTCCCTGTCTCTGGGATACAAACTCAGTGATGCTGTTAACAATAACAACAAAAATTATAGAATGTCTGGGAATGAACTGAACAAGAAACACACAAGATCTATATGTAGAAAACTATCAACATTAACTGAAGTAGGTGGTGACAAAGGGATAGACTCTGTTCCTGGAGAATGGGAGCATCAGCAGAAGGCCCTCACCCTGCCAGTTATAAAGAACCAACACTTCCATGCAGACTTCAAGGATCTCGTTTTTTCTGCCCTCCTTTATCGTGAATTCCCTCATCTCTTAATATAATCATCTACCACAGTGTTACTTTCATATATGGACTTGGAGGTCTCTGGCTATTTTATGAGTATGTATCTTCCCAATTAAATGATAAGATAAATAAAAGCAAGACTATCTCTATTTACAACTTTTCCATTTAAGGAAGTTTGCGGGTATGAACAAAGCAGGGCGGGAAGGGCATCGACTGCCCACCACCAGCCACTGTATCAGCGGCCAGAGCAATCACTCTGCCACACATTGTTCATTAGTTGGGGGTATGTTGTTAGCTGGGCTCGTGCTCCGTTCTGTGAACATCAGTAACACCCTCAGTTTGAAAAGTGTAAAAGGAGTGAGTATCTTTAAAATGCTGCAAAAAAGAGACACACAATTATGATGGAAACAAAAGTAGAAATGATCTTTCAAAAGTGAAAGTGGTGAGAGGAGGCCAAATGTTGCAGAGGGCTTGTGGCAGAGCAGGAAGAATTCTTGAAGCCCAAGACTGAACAGTGATCAAAAAGGAAAGAACAAGGATTGGTGAAATGGAAAAAGGCAACTATTAGAGGTTGGGCTAAATGTTAGCAGAAATAAACAGTGTCTTTTGGCCTAAGCTTTGTTAATTCTGGTGAAGGCCAGGAGTTTATGAGTGAACTTGAGCTTAAGCATGCTGAAAGCTGTTGATGAGTTTGCTGGAAGGCAAGGGGGGCTGCACAGGTCAGGGCCCACCCAAATCAGCAAAACATCAAATGGCTGGACAGGTGTGGCAAACGAAGGTACTATAGACATAGGAGCTCCACATTTGGGGGAAAATGAAAATGTTGAATAGAATGTAAGGAAGAGAAGTATTCTGGTTTTAAAGCTTTGAGGGGCCCACTTACATTTTTATTTCTGGAGATGTAGGGAGAGACTGGCAGCTCAAACCTCACTTAGTCACTTTGGACTTATGAGAAAATGGGACATATGAATAGGCTTCTAGAACTTAAGGTCTTCATAAATGGAATGGCTTCATAGAGTGCTGTATGTGTAGTTAATTACACAAATATTTATTGCATGTCTCCTCTGTGATGAACACTTTCACATAAATTAACTAATTTATTCACCCAATAACTTTGTCAGGTAGATATCACCACTATCACCAGTTTATGGGTGTGGAAACGGAATCTCAGAGAATGGCAAAGGTGGGATCTTTTGATTCCAAGACTATATTCTACCTCTCTACTCCTGCCTCCTTGTGTTGACTGACTGAATGAATGAATAACCCAGTGCTAACATAGATCATAATTCTGCCTATGTTTCACACAGTTAAAAATGGCTTGGTTTCTCAATGCATGTCTGTTGTTTTATATAATGTTGTCAATACACAGAATACATATAATGTCACCATTGTTACTTTATGTAATATCACAAGTCCCACTGTCAGGTGTCTCTCTTCTGACCTTCAAAATACCTCCAGGGACATAGGACGGGCATGGGTCATCAAGAAGCACTGTTTGGAGTGGTTTCAATGAGTACATAACAAAACCAAACAGCACACCACGTGAGGGTTACTTTTCAATATGCATCTTTGATGCAACTCACCCTGTAGTGCAGCGTCGTGGTTGAGAGCCCTTCCTTGTCTCTGGACATCCTTTGTACCGATAAAGAATAGAGAAAATGGCTGAGAGTTCAACTCAGGTTTGTTCAGCAGGGGTTTAATTTCTCCAGTGCTCCTGTATAAATTGTATCAATAGCATAACTTCATATCTCTCTACCTAATCATTCTATGACACATTTAATAGGATATAACATGGTGAGATGGGGACTTAGGAATTAGAATAAACTATGTCAAAGGAAAAGCTCCCTGGTAGCTCTGATATGACAGACTCTAATGACTAATCTAAATATTCATTTTGGGTAATGGAACAGCTACCAAAAAATTCATTACTTAAGGCAATACTTTCACTTCAACTGTCAGCTGATAAGGGGTCTCCATAATCCATTACCATCAGCAGTTTGCATCAGTAAGAGAGAAAACGTACTTGAATTTCACAAATATGTATGCATCACACTCTTTCGATCTTAAAAAGGGAGTCAGCCTCATTCAAAAATTTTAAAAAATAGCTGTCACAAGAACATAAACTTTGCAAATCATTTCATGGCAAGAACTACCATTTGGACAGTAAGTAATGGATCTGTTTCCAGTTAACTAGTCTATTTCTTACCTCATAAATGTATTTATTTAATTTATTTATTTTTGGCTGCGTTGGCTCTTTGTTGCTGTGCACGGGCTTTCTCTAGTTGTGGCGAGCCGGGGCTACTCTTCGTTGAGGTGCGCGGGCTTCTCATTGCGGTGGCTTCTGTTGTTGCGGAGCACTTTAAATATATGCACTGGTGGCTTCAGATGCCTCTTGTTTAAGCAACTTCTCCTTCGTTACGCTCTTTCTAGCTTAATATTACTCTCCATATAAATATGGAAAGTAGCTGGAGTGGGCTTCCCTGGTGGCGCAGTGGTTGAGAGTCCGCCCGCCGATGCAGGGCACGCGGGTTCGTGCCCCGGTCTGGGAAGATCCCACATGCCGCGGAGCGGCTGGCCTCATGAGCCATGGCCGCTGGGCCTGTGCGTCCGGAGCCTGTGCTCCGCAACGGGAGAGGCCACAGCGGTGAGAGGCCCGCGTACCGCAAAAAAAAAAAAAAAATTTTACTTGTAGTAGCTGGAGTAATAGCTAGAGAATTGTGCATGAAGCAAAACAGCACTAAAATGACTGTTATTATCTATGTCATAATATATCCCAGCTCAGACCATTGAGGAGAGTAAGAACAAGACATATGTAACATGCCTCATGTATTAATTTGCCTGTCTAGACATCAGATTCATTTGTGACTGTACTACCTTCTTGTTCCATGAGAGGCAGGAGGGTTCTGGAAAGAAAAGTAGGCTTTGTCACCTCACTTTGTCAGATATCTCTCTTCAGCAACAAAAAAAGAAAGGAAGAGAGATGAAGAGATGGTATCTTTGTTATTTGGCCAATGGTAGATTTAGAGTTATGGGGAAAATAATTGTATGTCTCTCTTAAAGGGCAACTGGCCAAAAACAAATGAACACATGTATAGCCTCACTAGTAATCAAAGATTTGCAAATTCATTATGACCATGAGTATCAAAAGCTGCGAGTTTTACATATTTTTTGACTCAGTAATTCTGACTTTAGTCAAAGGCAAGTATCATAGCTATGGTCAAAGATTCATGCACTAAGTTGTTTATTCACAGCTTTGTTATAATAATTTTTAAAGAGGTGGAAATCCTTCACTGTTCATCAGAAATAATTATGATACATCTTCACAATGAGATACTAAGCAGGAATTAAAACTGGAAAGACTTCACAGTATTCTCTTAAGTGAAAACTGCAGATTATAAAATAAGAGGCAGAGTTCTGCTTCTATTTAAGATGTAGAAAGTCCTAAGAGAATGTTGTTTCCACCTGAATGATGAGAAAAAGCTGAGTATTTACAAAATAATTTTTCTTGAGCCCATCAGAGAGTGCGGTCACAAGACAACCAGGTAAATTGAATTCCAAGGAGTGATAAGTCCATCCATGAGCTGCCTCACTTTTGGCAGAACACAAGCCAAAGAGGTGATCACCATATAAGTAGCTAAACATTTAACACATCCTTAAAGGCCAAGTGTGGGTTAGTGTGTCAATGTGGAATAGCTTAGAGCCTCAGACACAGAGAGTTTGCACCCACTCTCAAGCTCTTTTCTACAGACGTCCACTGGGTGTTCATAAAAAAGGTTAGAGGCAAAGTAACAGACTGGAGAGAGGCCCCATCCACTGCACAGACATGCAGGAGGTGACACAGATATGCAGCTGCTGCTGGGAGACAAGCTAACCTCGCCTTCTTCCCCAGAGCCTTCTTTTGAAAAGCAAAAATCTTAAGCGGCTGGGGAAAGGCAGAAAACCCTCTGGCCTCTAGGACCAGACAAAAGTCCATTGCTTCTGGGAGAAGAATAGAAGCGAAACTTGCTTGTCTCTGAGGGAGGAGTAGGAAACTCTCTGTCCCCAGACATAAGCAAAGACTCACTGCTACTGAGGGAAAGGTGGAAGCAAAAAACTTCTGCCCACTGGCTTATGCCCAGGATCCTGCACTGCTCCAAAGCAGGTCTCCTACTGTGGGAAGAGGCAGGAATGCTCAGAAAGTCTTAACCCCAAGGTTCAGGCACTCAGGGCTTGCCTAAGACTGATAGAAGGCCAGAACAACAAAGAAACCCCATACCCCTACAACAGGCCATGCCCAGAGAAACAAACAGCAGAAGTGCTCTCCCCCCTCCCCCATGCCTTGGGCACAGAGTGCAGAGAGAGATCTACTATGTGTGCAGGTGTGCAGAGACAGCTGAAAGCTGAGGGTAAAGCATAAATGCTTAGAAAATTCCCCTGGCACCCCAGGCACTCCAAACATGCAGTAACAGGTGCCATCCACTGAAGTCTGTGGTGCGCTGAAGGTAATCATAGCAACAACAAAACCCAAACCCAGCTCACCATCTTATTCACTGACTCTACCTCCACCCTCTGCCACCCCACCACAAACACTGATAGCCTGAAAGAAGAATAGGTGTGCCCATTCTCAAGAATAAATGATATTTACCTTAATCTGTCTGTTTTTCTAGGCATGATATATAATTAAAAATTATGAATCACACAAAAGCACAAGGAAAAAAATCATTATCAAGGCATAAAGTAATTAATAGAACCAGACTCAAAGATGACACAGATGTTGGAACTATCAGATAGGGATTTTAAGATAACTATAATTAACATATTAAAGGGATCTAATGGAAAAGATGGACAATATGAATGAACAGATGGGAAATTTCAGCAAAGAGATAAAAGTTATAAAAGTGTTAAATGCAAATGTTGTAGATAAAAAAAGTATCAGAGATGAATTTCCTTGATCAGCTTATTGGTAGAGCAGACACAGCTGCAGAATTCATGGACTTGAAGATATGTCAATAGAAATTACTCAAATTGAAATATAAAGATAAAAAGTAGTGAATTAAACTGAAGAGCACCTTCAAGAGTTGTGGAACTTCAAATGGTATATAACATCTTTGTAATTAGAGTCCCAGAAGAAGAAGAGAGTGAGAAAAAAAAGGTCAAAAATAATTTGAGAGATAACAACCAAGAATTTTCAAAAATTAATGAAAGATAAGTCACAGTTCCAAGAAACCCAAAGAATCTCAAGAAGGATAGCACTGCCCCTGCTCCATTCCAAATGAAAAGAACCAAACTTCGAGAAGATTGATTCAAGATGGTGGAGTAGAAGGACATGCTCTAACTCCCTCTTGAGAGAGCACCAGAATCACAACTAACTGCTGAACAATCATTGACAGGAAGACAATGGAACTCACCAAAAAAGATACCCCACATCCAAAGACAAAGGAGCCGCCACAATGAGACAGTAGGAGGGGCACAATCACAACAAAATCAAATCCCATAACTGCTGGGGGGGGGGTGACTCACAAACTGGAGAACAATTATACCACAGAAGTTCACCCACTGCAGTGAAGGTTCTGAGCACCACGTCAGGCTTCCCAACCTGGGGGTTTGGCAATGGGAGGAGGAAATCGTAGAGAATCAGACGTTGAAAGCTAGTGGAATTGGATTGCAGGACTTCGACAGGACTGGGGGAAACAGAGACTCCACTCATGGAGGGCACACACAAAGTAGTGTGCACACTGGGACCCAGGGGAAGGAGCAGTGACCCCAAAGGAGACTGAACCAGACCTACCTCCTACTGTTGGAGGGTCTCCTGCAGAGGTTGGGAGTGGATGTGGCACACTGTGAGGACAAGGACTCTGGCAGCAGAAGTTCTGGGAAGTACTCCTTGGCTTGAGCCCTCCCAGAGTCCACCATTAGCCCCACCAAAGAGCCAGGTAGGCTCCAGTGTTCGGTCGCCTCAGGCCAAACAACCAACAGGAGGGAACTCAGCCCCACCCATCAGCAGACAAGCAGATTAAAGTTTTGTTGAGCTCTGCCCACCAGAGAAACAGCCAGCTCTACCCACCACCAGTCCCTCCCATCAGGAAACCTGCACGAACCTCTTAGATAGCCTCATCCACCAGAGCGCAGACAGCAGAAACAAGAAGAACTACAATCCCGCAGGCTGTGGAACAAAAACCACATTCACAGAAAGATAGACAAGATGAAAAGGCAGAGGGCTATGTACCAGATGAAGGAACAAGATAAAACCCCAGAAAAACAACTAAATGAAGTGGAGATAGGCAACCTTCCAGAAAAAAGAATTCAGAATAATGATAGTGAAGATGATCCAGGACCTCGGAAAAACAGTGGAGGCAAAGACCAAGAAGACACAAGAAATGTTTAACAAAGACCGAGAAGAATTAAAGAACAAACAAACAGAGATGAACAATACAATAACTGAAATGAAAAATACACTAGAAGGAATCAATGGTAGAATAATTGAGGCAGAAGAACAGAGAAGTCACCTGGAAGACAGAATGGTGGAATTCACTACTGTGGAACAGAATAAAGAAAAAAGAATGAAAAGAAATGAAGACAGCAGAAGAGACCTCTGGGACAACATTAAATGCAACAACATTCACATTATAGGGGTCCCAGAAGAAGAGAGAGAGAAAGGACCTGAGAAAATATTTGAAGAGATTATAGTCAAAAACTTCCCTAACATGGGAAAAGAAATAGCCACCCAAGTCCAGGAAGTGCAGAGACTCCCAGGCAGGATAAACCCAAGGAGAAACACGCTGAAAAACATAGTAATCAAACTGACAAAAATTAAAGACAAAGAAAAAGTATTGAAAGTAGCAAGGGAAAAATGACAAATAACATACAAGGGAACTCCCATAAGGTTAACAGCTGATTTCTCAGAAGAAACTCTACAAGCCAGAGGGAGTGGCATGACATACCTAAAGTAATGAAAGGGAAGAACCTACAACCAAGATTACTCTACCCGGCAAGGATCTCATTCAGATTTGATGGAGAAATCAAAAGCTTTATAGACAAGCAAAAGCTAAGAGAATTCAGCACCACCAAGCCAGCTGTACAACAAATGCTAAAGGAACTTCTCTAAGTGGGAAACACAAGAGAAGAAAAAGACCTGCAAAAACAAACCCAAAACAATTGAGAAAATGGTCATAGGAACATACATATCGATAATTACCTTAAACGTGAATGGATTAAATGCTCCAACCAAAAGACACAGGCTTGCTAAATGGATACAAAAACAAGACCCATATATATGTTGTCTACAAGAGACCCAATACAGATCTAGGGACACATACAGACTGAAAGTGAGGGTATGGAAAAAGATATTCCATGCAAATGGAAATCAAAAGAAAGCTGGAGTAGCAATACTCAGATAAAATTTTATTAGATAAAATAGACTTTAAAATAAAGAATGTTACAAGAAGCAAGGCAGGACCCTACATAATGATCAAGGGATCAATTCAAGAAGAAGATATAACAATTATAAATATATATGCACCCAACATAGGAGCACCTCAATACATAAGGCAACTGCTAACAGCTATAAAAGAGGAAATCAACAGTAACACAGTAATAGTGGGGGACTTTAAGACCTCACTTACACCAATGGACGGATCATTGAAACCGAAAATTTATAAGGAAACACAAGCTTTAAATGACACAATGCACCAGAAAGATTTAATTGATATTCATAGTACATTCCATTCAAAACCAGCAGATTACACTTTCATCTCAAGTGTGCATGGAGCATTCACCAGGATAGATCACATCCTGGGTCACAAATCAAGCCTCATTAAATTTAAGAAAGTTGAAATCATATCAAGCATCTTTTCTGACCACCATGCTATGAGATTAGAAATCACTTACAGGGAAAAAAACGTAAAAAATAGAAACACATGGAGGCTAAACAATACGTTACTAAACAACCAAGAGATCACTGAAGAAATCAAAGAGGAAATCAAAAAATACCTAGAGACAAATGACAATGAAAACACGACAATCCAAAACCTATGGGATGCAGCAAAAGCTGTTCTAAGAGGGAAGTTTATAGCAATAAGATCCTACCTCAAGAAACAACAAAAATCTCAAATAAACAATCTAAACCTACACCTAAAGGAACTAGGGAAAGAAGAACAAACAAAACCCAAAGTTAGTAGAAGGAAAGAAATCATAATGATCAGAGCAGAAATAAATGAAATAGAAACAAAGAAAACAATAGCAAAGGTCAATAAAACTAAAAGCTGGTTCTTTGAGAAGATAAACAAAATTGATCAACCATTAGCCAGACTCATCAGGAAAAAGAGGGAGAGGACTCAAATCAGTAAAATTAGAAATGAAAAAGGAGAAGTTACAACAGACACCGAAGAAATACAAAGCATCCTAAGAGACTACTACAAGCAACTCTATGCCAGTAAAATGGATAACCCGGAAGAAATGGACAAATTCTTAGAAAGGTATAACCTTCAAGACTGAACCAGGAAGAAACAGAAAATATGAACAGAAGAATCTCAAGTAATGAAATTGAAACTGCGTTTAAAAATCTTCCAAAAAAACAAAAGTCCAGGACCAGATGGCTTCACAGGTGAATTCCATCAAACATTTAGAGACGACCTAACAATCATCCTTCTCAAACTCTTCCAAAAAATTTCAGAGGAAGGAACACTCCCAAACTCATTTTATGAGGCCACCGTCAACCTGATACCAAAACCAGACAAACGTACTACAAAAAAAGAAAATTACAGACCAATATCACTGATGAATGTAGATGCAAAATCCTCAGCAAAAAACTAGCGAACAGAATCCAGCAACACATTAAAAGGATCATACACCATGATCAAGTGGGATTTATTGCAGGGATGCAAGGATTCTTCAATATATGCAAATCAATCAATGTGATACACCATATTAACAAATTGAATAATAAAGACCATATGATCTTCCCAATAGGTGCAGAAAAACCTTTTGACAAAACTCAACACCAGTTTATGATAAAAACTCTCCAGAAAGTGGACAAAGAGGGAACCTACGTCAACATAATAAAGGCCATATATGACAAACCCACAGCAAATATCATTCTCAATGGTGAAAAACTGAAAGCATTTACTCTAAGATCAGGAACAAGACAAGGATGTCGACTCTTGCCACTATTATTCAACATAGTTTTGGAAGTCCTAGCCACAGCAATCAGAGAAGAAAAAGAAAAAAAAAGAATACAGATTGGAAAAGAAGAAGTAAAACTGCCCCTGTTTGCAGATAACATGATACTGTATATAGAGACTCCTAAAGATGCTGCCAGAAAATAACTAGAGCTAATCAATGAATTTGGTAAAGTTTCAGGATACAAAATTAATGCACAGAAATCTCTTGCATTCCTATACACTAATGATGAAAAATCTGAAAGAGAAATTAAGGAAACACTCCCATTTACCACTGCAGCAAAAAGAATAAAATACCTAGGAATAAACCTACCTAGGGAGACAAAAGACCTGTATGCAGAAAACTATAAGACACTGATAAAAGAAATTAAAGATGATACCAACAGATGGAGAGAAATACCATGTTCTTGGATTGGAAGAATCAACATTGTGAAAATGACTATACTACCTAAAGCAATCTACAGATTCAATGCAATCCCTATCAAATTACCAATGGCATTTTTTACAGAACTAGGAAAAAAATCTTAAAACTTGTATGGAGACACAAAAGACCCCGAATAGCCAAAGCAGTCTTGAGGGAAAAATATGGAGCTGGAGGAATCAGACTCCCTGACTTCAGACTATATTACAAAGCTACAGGAATCAAAACAAAATGGTACTGGCACAAAAACAGAAATATAGATCAATGCAACAGGATAGAAAGCCCAGAGATAAGTCCATGCACCTGTGGTCAACTAATCTATGACAAAGGAGGCAAAGATATACAATGGAGAAAAGACAGTCTCTTCAATAAGTGGTGCTGGGAAAACTGGACAGCTACACGTAAAAGAATGAAATTAGAACACTCCCTAACACCATACACAAAAATAAATTCAAAATGGATTAGAGACCTAAATGTAAAACCAGACACTATAAAACTCTTAGAGGAAAACATAGGAAGAACCCCCTTTGACATATATCACAGCAAGATCTTTTTTTTTTTGTAATAACTTCTTTTTTGTACATCTTTATTGGAGTATAATTGCTTTACAACGGTGTGTTAGTTTCTGCCTTATAATAAACTCAATCATTTATACATATACATATGTTCCCATATCTCCTACAGCAAGGTCTTTTTTGATCCACCTCCTAGAGTAATGGAAATAAAAGCAAAAATAAACAAATGGGACCTAATGAAACTTCAAAGCTTTTGCCCAGAAAAGGAAACCTTAAACAAGATGAAAAGACAACCCTCAGAATGGGAGAAAATATTTGCAAATGAATCAACGGACAAAGGATTAATCTCCAAAATATATAAACAGCTCATGCAGTACAATATTAAAAAAATAAACAACCCAATCCAAAAATGGGTGGAAGACCTAAATAGACATTTCTCCAAAGAAGACATACAGATGGACAAGAAGCACATGAAAAGCTGCTCAACATCACTAATTATTAGAGAAATGCAAATCAAAACTACAGTGAGGTATCACCTCGCACCAGTTAGAATGGGCATCATCAGAAAATCTACAAACAACAAATTCTGAAGAGAGTGTGGAGAAAAGGGAACCTTCTTGCACTGTTGGTGGGAATATAAATTGATACAGCCACTATGGAGACCAGTATGGAGGTTCCTAAAAAGCTAAAAATAGGGGCTTCCCTGGTGGTGCAGTGGTTGAGAGTCCGCCTGCCGATGCAGGGGACACAGGTTTGTGCCCTGGTCCGGGACGATCCCACATGCCACAGAGCGGCTAGGCCCGTGAGCCATAGCCACTGAGCCTGCACGTCCGGAGCCTGTGCTCTGCAACAGGAGAGGCCACAACAGTGAGAGGCCCACATACTGCAAAAAAAAAAAA
>RJWK010047378.1:7233-17415 GCA_004363435.1 Platanista minor
CTGTACGCAGGCCTCTCACTGTTGTGGCCTTTCCCGCTGCGGAGCACAGGCTCCAGACACGCAGGCTCAGCGGCCACGGCTCATGGGCCCAGTCGCTCCACGGCATGTGGGATCCTCCCGGACCGGGGCACGAACCCGTGTCCCCTGCATCGGCAGGCAGACTCTCAACCACTGCGCCACCCGGGAAGCCCCCAGGCCTCTCTTGATCGCTGTGCTATTCAAATTCACTAGTGACTATTAAAATTCACTGTGATGATTCAAATTTTATTATTTACCAAATTAAAAAGAAGTTGATATCCCTCAAGTTAATGTAGGTAATGCCCTCAACTATTTCTTATATTAACTAGCTCCACTGTAGGAGAGCACTTAGGTCCTGTTAAGAAAAAAAAAGAACCACTTTAACCAAGTGCTCAAAGAAAACATCACAAATAACAGAAAAAAACATCTATCATGTGCCCCTTATATGATGCACTCTAAGGACACAACATCACTTATAGAGTATACATATGCCAAAAACGCATATTCTAAATCTAATCATGATGAAACATAAGACAAACCCAAATTGAGAGACATCCTACAAAATAAATGGCTGATAATCTTCAAAAATGTTTATTTCATTAAAAAAAAAAAAAAAAGACTGAGGAATGGTTCAGTCCCAGATTAAAGAAAGCAAGAAGACTAAAGAAACAAAAACTAAATGCAATGCATGATCCTGGACTAGAACAGAGGGAAAAAAATGCTACATGGAACAAATCAGTGAAATATAAATAATGTCTACAGATTTAAAACTAGTATTGTACAAATGTTTACTTCCTGATTTTGATCACTGTACTATGGTTGTATAATGCCCTTACTCTTAGGAAATGTACACTGTGATATTTAGGGATAAAGAAGCATAATATTTGCAACTCATTCTCAAATGGCTCAGTAGGAAAAAAATGTACGTAGAGAAAGAACAATAAAGCATACACAGCAAAATGCTAGTAACTGTGGATCGGAGTGAAGAACATTCAGTTGTTTGAACTATTCTTGTAACTTTTCCATATATTTGAAACTATTTCAAAATAAAAGTTAAAGAAGAAAAAGAAAGGAGAAATAATACACTTTAGAAAAAAAATTTCATACCCACAAACATGGAATTCATGAAGTTTTTACTTTCCTCCCAAGGTCTAAAATACATCAAAACAAGTACAAGATATGGTCTCTGTTCTCAAGGAGTTTTCCATCTGGCTGGGATGACAAAGCAAATACATAATATTTTTATAGGAAATGTCACAAAGCAGTAACTGTCAAATGTGTGAGAGAAGCAGTAAGTGCTAGAAATTTAGAGGAAAAAGAGATCACGATGGATAAAGTGGTCCTACTGAAAGAAAAGAGACTGGATTCAGGTCTTGAAGTTTAAGCAAAACCTGGCTAGGCAGAAAAAAGAAGAAAATTCCAGAGAGAATATTTGTGGACAAATGAGTAACAGAGATTGACCACACAGTTTGTTAACACCAGAGAATGAAAATCAAGGCTGGAAAGAAAGGCTAGGGCCAAATTATGGAGCGCTTTGAATCCTACCCCAAAGAAAATTGGATATCATACTATAAGTAACAGCCAACCACTAAATGATTCTGACATAGTATTATTACTACAAGTAATTTCCCCATTTCTGTCTAGAATCTGATTCAATCAACTTAACAATTCCTAAAAGAACCTTTCCTTTTGTACTAACAGATCTTTTGATTCCTCCACTTGAGTGCCTGCTGACACAGAATTTAGTATCACACATATATTGAATGCTTATTGTGGGCTAGCCAGGCCAGGGAAGCTGACTCAGCACCAACCATATAGTCCTTATAAATGGCCATTTAACACCGTCCATACCTATAATTGTTATCGGTGAAACTGGAACTAATTTAGTTTTTGTATATGTCTTTTCCTTGCCAAATATAAAAAGGTAAACTTTTGCTGATAAACTTCACTATGTGTAGGGACAGATTTTTATCAGTGTCGATGTGTCAACACTAAAAGTTTCATTAAGCATTTTAATTCAGAATCATATAACAGTGATCACATCTGGAAGTATTTTTTGTTGCACATAAATCAATCTTACACTAAATTCATTCTACAAGGTCAATAACAAATTGTAATCTAAGATGCCAATTTTGTAAACTCTGCACGAATCATCTTTTTTGAGAACCCTTCATTATATTTCTAACACCCCTTTTCCCTTAACAGAAGAATCAAATTACAAAAAGGCCCAGAATCAAAATATTTTGATGGTTATAGAACTGGCAATTTAATAGGAATGACTAAGAGATGAATATTTATGATTTCTAAAAGCATATGGTATGGTAATAAGAAATAAAATACTAAGAGTCTCATAATCTTAGCATTTCATGAATATCTGCTCAAAAGAACATTTACCTAGATTCACTTCTAACTTGTAACTGTACCTAACAATACTAGTTTATTCTGAAGAACTGTTAAGAAGAATTCTCCGTTTCTGTCATCCTTGGTAGGGTAAAGAACAATTACATCAAGCCATTCTGCAGGGGTCAACAAACTACTGCCCACAAGTCAAATCTGATCCCACAACCTGCTTTCGTAGGGCCAGCTAACCAAGAATTATTTTTCATATTTTTAAACACCTGAAAAATGAGTTCAAAGAAGAACAGTATTAAAGGACCCATGAAAATTACACGACATTCAGTGACTATAAGTAAGTTTTATCACAGTGTCACCCATTTAAGTAAAGTTTTATCACAGTCCTACCCAAAAGTTAGATATTCCTTTAGGTATTCAGAATTGTTTATGATGTTTAGAGCCAAACTGCTGAACTTGAGGATTATTGTCTCTACAAAGAAAGTTTCTGAGTCTGAGTTATCACCATAATTTCTGAAACTTTTTTTTTTTATTTATTTTTTTAAATTTATTTTTGGCTGTATTGGGTCTTCGTTGTGGTGCATGGGCTTCTCATTGCAGTGGCTTCTCTTGCTGCGGAGCACGGGCTCTAGGTGTGTGGGCTTCAGTAGTTGTGGCACGCAGGCTCAGCAATTGTGGCTCACGGGCTCTAGAGCACAGGCTCAGTAGTTGTGGCGCACGGGCTTAGTTGCTCCGCGGCATGTGGGATCTTACCAGACTAGGGCTCAAACCCGTGTCCCCTGCATTGGCAGGCAGATTCTTAACCCCTGGGCCACCAGGGAAGTCCCCCTGAAACTATCTTTTCAACTAGAGAGGGTTCAAGCAAAAGACAGCTATTGATCCCAATGACCAGCAAATAAGAACTCAATATATATATCTGTTAAATGAACTAGTTAATTTGCTTGACAACCACAGATTAATATTTATCCATATAAGCATTTACACTGAATTCACAAAAGATTGCTGTCTGTAGCCATATGTATATATAGCAAAGGTCATTAAGTAATTATCACTGAAATTCTTACTTGCTTACTCATGTGTACAGAGCACTGGTATTTCTATTCTAAATCTTAGCAACCTTATTTAACCAACCATTGTTCATCTCATTAAGGAATGATACCACACAAAATTGCTTTCGGATACTGGCATAAATGATGTGCCATGTATCATATCACCATCTCATAGTAAATGGTCTCCTTCCATGCTTCCACAATAACACATAAATCACTTTTGTTTCCCTAACACATTCACCATCTGACTAGTAAATGACAGACCTCAAATTTCTGTAAGGCTTGGTTCCTTCTCTTTCCTACACATCCTCTCTCCTGATAGGTTGCCTTCCTTTCCAAAGCCTTTCATTATGTCGTTTGCAATGCTCCTTCTTTCATGAATAAACTTTCCTAGACCCTTTACAGAACCTCATTCCACCTTTCTCTATACGTCTCATACAATAGACCAGGAGATATCAGCATTTTCTTCTCTTCTTCCTATTGTGGCACACAGATGATTACTCCAAAAGTCTACTGTTAAAACCTTTCTCCCGAATTTGTAATTAGGCTCTACTTAAACTTCATCATTATATCAACCAACTTCCCAGTCACTCCCCAACTTAACAGAGAAGTTTTAATGCCTGTCTCACTACCTCACTTGCCTTTTCAGATATCATCAACCTGGTGACTTCCAAATCCATGTGAACATCCTAGCTGCTCTCCTCCTTAAGGAGTGAGGAGATATATCCAACTACAGTGGTCTTTACCTCCAATACTCAACTGAACAATCTACCTCTATGACCACTCTAGACCTTATCACCCAGAACAATTATTCACTTGAAATCTTAAAATTCATGGCTTTGACCTATAACCACCAGTTCTTATCCTTATCCTGCAGTTCTTTCACACTTTTCCCCCCCATCACACTTTACTCTAGCTTCATGGAAACTTCTGGTGTTACGCTCCTCCATTTTCTCCCTATCAGCCTTGTTTTGGCTTCACTTCTTTCCCTATTCTGCCTAGACATCCAAGATATAGCTTTTCAACCACTCTCACTACAATATCTTTAATTTTTGGTCCGTGGTTCTTCTTACACCATTCTCCTCCTTTCTCAAATTTTGTCCCCCACATTTACCACAGTACTGCGTGGGGGGGGGGGGGGGGAGATACACAACACAGAGGACATCACAAAAGCCATGGCCATCAAAACTCATCTGAGTCTCTCCACATTTCTCAAGTAAACTCCACTCCCATTAGCCTCAGTAACTACCTCAAATTCTTACAACTCTCTTCCAGCTTTCAACTCCACCATTTCTACCTCATACGTACTCTCTGAAAGTGTCCTCACCTCTTCTTTTAAAGAGAAAAGAGCAGACCTCAGGTAGAAATACCCCTCCCCAAATTAGTATCCTTACCTCCTTTTCTCTCAACTCAAACAGCTGTCTCTTTGGTTAAAAACTAATCCTTCACCCAGTGCACTGTAGTACATCCCCTACTACTATCTGTGGAAAGCTTACGTCCATCATACATGGCCCCCTTCCCTCACATCTGACCAATCTACTGGTCATTTGCCCTCAGCATATAAATATATTCACATCTTCATCAACTCAAATCTCTATGATTTCAAAACTCTCAATTATAATACTCTAACGAAAATATTTTATCTAAATGTAGTCAAAAGTATGAGATGAAGTATGATCAATATTTAAACAATCATCAAACATACACCTGTTTGCCATGAAAAAGGAATAACTAATCCTATACCATTTGGTTAATGAAATACTAGGCTCTAAAGAGAATTCAGTTATTGACAAATAATTAACTTTAATAACACCTGGTACAATAAAGATTCGAGAAAAAAATCTCCAATGACCTGATGCTCCATTTCCGTCCAGGCTTCCTGTAGTAAATATGTAATGTTGCAATAAAGCTCCTTGAAAAATGAGTCATCTTCAACCAAACATAATCAACAAGATAATGATTAACCAAAGGCTGGCACAAATCCTACCAGAGTAATATAATTCAAATTCAACCTCTTAAAAGATAACTCATGTTTAATGCTGGTATCTCAAAAATGTAAACCAATGATTGGGTCTATGTAATGTGTCTATATATTGACACAAGTACATGTAGAACTACATTTAAAATTTTCCTGCGTCCTAAATTTTTTTTTTTTTTTTTTTGCGGTATGCGGGCCTCTCACCGTTGTCGCCTCTCCCGTTGCGGAGCACAGGCTCCAGACGCGCAGGCTCAGCGGCCATGGCTCACGGGCCCAGCCGCTCCGCGGCATGTGGGATCTTCCCAGACCGGGGCACGAACCCATATCCCCTGCATCGGCAGGCGGACTCTCAACCACTGCGCCACCAGGGAAGCCCCTAAATTTTTTATAATTATCATTTACCCACAAAACCTAACAACGAATGTACTTTATAATGTCATGTCTCTATTTTCCACTCTATACAAAACTCTGGAAAACTATTACCTAATGTTTACTAGAATTAATGTATTTCTGCTTATTTAGTAAGGCACAAAAACTGAGCATGCCACATTAGGCACTATATTACTATGCATACTACATCCTTAAAAAAATGTAATAATGTACGGTCTTTCACACAAAATCAAATTAGTGAATTATCATTAGGGGATATGCTCTAGTGTTTTATCTGGTAGCACAATGGAGTGAGGCTATACCCTCTTACTTCAGAACAATACAAGTCTACCAAATGGCTAAAGCAGATCAGAATATATCTATGGCCACAAAACAAGGCCAAGTTAACTGGATCCTGAAGGAATGAACCTGTAATACTGAACTTAGAAACACAGTTTCTATAACCAATGAGCTAGCTAACTATGTAACTGCTTGAAGAATTATTTTATAATGTAATATTCAAGCCTAATAGGAAAGTAAAGCAAGGTAACAAACAGTGCTGTTTGTTATTGAGCTTAAGGAAAATATTATCTTTATCCCTTATCTCATACCACATACAGAAATTAATTTGAAGTATAATTAATTTGTCACTGACCTAAAAGTAAAAGCACTAGTCATAGGGAACAAATGACAAATTAGACTTCACCAAAAGTTTAAAAATTCCTACTCATCAAAAGACACCATTAAGTGCTTCCCTGATGGCACAGTGGTTGAGAGTCCGCCTGATGATGTAGGGGACACGGGTTTGTGCCCCGGTCCGGGAAGATCCCACATGCCA
Source organism: Platanista minor (assembly GCA_004363435.1). Lineage (NCBI taxonomy): Eukaryota > Metazoa > Chordata > Mammalia > Artiodactyla > Platanistidae > Platanista > Platanista minor. The sequence goes on from RJWK010047378.1 coordinate 13,838, forward strand.
CGGAGCGGCTGGGCCTGTGAGCCATGTCCGCTGAGCCTGCGTGTCTGGAGCCTGTGCTCCGCAAGGTAGTGGGAATATAAGAGAATACTACAGATAACACACACACACTCAAATAGTCTAAAATTTAAGTTTTATTGTTCTTGTTCTCACTTTGGCAAGAATACCCTCATTTCTTAAAACAGTTCTTTTAGAAGGAATTTTTCAGCTTTCATTTAACAAGTGTTGCTGCTTCCTTCCTGCATTTCTAAATTTAAAATGAAACTATAAATACCTATTCTGGTTGTAAAACACACCACTGGAGAAAAAAAATGAAGCCCAGTTTTAACTTCTTAATGTGTCTTGTGATGTTGGTGACCAAGAAAACAGATTAACTGTTCCTCTATAGCTCTATACTTTAACTGAATTAAATTTACTGATTGAATTTTTCATAAAACACTCATTCTCCCAACATTCAACATAAGAGAAGAGTAGCAAATGAAAGTAGTGTGGTATAGTGGAAAGCATACTGGCTTTTTGAAGGCATAACATTTGGGCTTTAGTTATTCCTTCATTACACTACTTGTATGATCTTAAACTATTAATTGTCTGATCTCAAACACAACATTGTAAAGCAACTATACTCCATAAAAATTAATTTAAAAATTTTAAATCTTATAGCTTCCTCATTTATGAAATATGGATATTAATGTCTGCTCTAACTCCTAAAATTGTTAGTGAATCAAGAGATCATATTCTTGAAAGTAATTTTAAAAGGTAAACTCTAAAGTATGAATATAAAATGTTAACAACAATCATTGAAGTAATGTAATTTTCTGTCAGTCTACAAAGTTTTAAAGTTAAATTTATTTCCTCTAGGGCTTCCCTGGTGGCGCAGTGGTTGAGAATCTGCCTGTCAAGGCAGGGAATACAGGTTCGAGCTCTGGGGAGATCCCACATGCCGCGGAGCAACTAGGCCCATGAACCACAACTACTGAGCCTCCGCGTCTGGAGCCTGTGCTCCACAACAAGAGAGGCCCGCGCACCGCGATGAAGAGTGGCCCTCGCTCGCCGCAACTAGAGAAAGCCCTCACACAGAAACAAAGACCCAACACAGCCATAATTAATTAATTAATTAATTAATTAATTAAAATTTATTTCCTCTAAATCATTTTTCAAATATAAAAAAACTTAATTGAAGTCTTTACAGCTATAGTAATCAAGATAGTGCGGTATTTACTTAATGATAAACATAGCAATCTATGGGACAGAATACAGAGTCCAAAATAGACTGACACATATGTAGTCTATTGGTTTTCGGCAAAGGTGCAAAGGCAATTTAAAGGAAAAGGGCTAATCTTTTCAACAAATGTTGCTGGAACAAAGGGATATCAATGTGCAAATAAATGAACCTTGATTCTTACCTTATACTATATGTAAAAATTAACTCTAAAAGGATCACAGACCTAAAAATAAAAGCAAAAACTATAAACTTCTAGAAGAAAATAACAGGAGAGAAACTGTGACATAATAAGAAATACATATATATATATATATATATATGTGTGTGTGTGTGTGTGTGTGTGTGTATATATATATATATATATATATATATATATATATATATATATATATCCGATTTCTGTCCCCAGTTCCTGGCATAGAACTTCCAAAGGCTTTGGAATTTTCTGAGTAATAGGGGTGAGAGGAGCCCCTTTCAACCATACCTGAGTTTATGCTGAAGAGGTGACTTTTGGAGGGTGGGGGCTGGTTGCCAGAGGAACCAACCCTGTGATCAGAGGGTTGGAACTTTCAGTCCTACCCCTCAACCTCTAGGGAGGGGAGAGGGACTGGAGACTGAGCTCAACCACACTGGCCAATGATTCAATCAATCGTGCCTATGTATTGAAGCCTCCAAGAGAACCCTAAATGATGGGCTTTAGAGAGCTTCCAGATTGATGAACATATCAAGGTGCTGGGAGGGTGACACACCCAGAGAGGGCATGGAAGCTCCACACCCCTTCCTAAGTACCTTGTCCAATGCATCTCTCCCATTTGGGTATTTCTGCATTATATCCTTTATAGTAAACCCGTAATAGTAAGTAAAGTGTTTTCCTGAGTTCTGTGAGCTGTTATAGCATATTATTAAACTCAAGGAGGGGGCATGAAAATCTCCCATTTATAAGTGGTCAGTCAGAAGTACCTGAAGTCTGAACTTGTAATTGGCATCTGGAGCAGAGAGGCAGTCTTGAGGGACTGAACCCTTAACCTGCAGGATCTGCACTAATTCCAGGTAGTGTCAGAATTGCCTGGTGTGGAAAACCCACACATTTGGTGTCAGAAGTGTTGTGAGCAGAGAAAGAGTTTTCTTTCAGAATCTTTGTGACCTTGGGTTAGGTAGATTTCTTAAATGGGACACAAAATATACTATAAAAGAAAAAAATAATACATTGAACTTCATCCTAATAAATCGATATATTGGATTTCATCAAAATAAAAAACTTTTAGGAACTTCCCTGGCAGTCCAGTGGTTAAGACTCCATGCTTCCAATGCAGGGGGCTTCGGTTCGATCCCTGGTCATGGAACTAAGATCCCACATGCCCCACAGCATAATAAATAAATAAATAAAAATTAACTTAAAACAAAAACAAACTTTCACGCTTCAAAGACACTGTTAAGTAAATGAAAAGTTAAGCTGCAAATTGGAAGAAACTATTTTCAAAACTCATAACTGATAAAGGACTTGCATCCATAGTATACAGAGAACTCTCAAAACTTAACAATAAGCCAAACAACCCACTTTTTAAAAAATGAGCACCGGATAGGCAAATGCATAGAGTCAGAAAGTAGACTAGTGGCTGCAGGACTACAGGGAGACATGTATTCCAATGTTCACAGCAGCTGTATTCTTCAAGCCAAAAACTGGTAACAACTGAAATGTCCATCATCTGGTGAACTGATAAACTAATTGTGGTATACTTATAAAATAAAATGTTATTCAGCAATAAAAAGGAACAAATTACTGAAACATGCAACACAGATGAATCTCAAAAGTTTACTAAGTTAGGACTTCCCTGGTGGTGCAGTGGTTGAGAATCCTCCTGCCAATGTAGGGGACACGGGTTCGAGCCGTGGTCCAGGAAGATCCCACATGCCGCGGAGCAACTAAGCCCGTGCGCCACAACTACTGAGCCCGTGCACCAAGAGCACGTGCTCCACAACGAGAGCAGCCGCCGCAATGAGAAGCCCGCACACGACAACGAAGAGCAGCCCCCATTTGCTGCAACTAGAGAAAGCCTGCGCGCAGCAACAAAGACCCAACACAGCCAAAAATAATTAATAAATAATAAAATAAATAAATTTATTAAAAGAAAGTATACTGGGCTTCCCTGGTGGCGCAAGGGTTGAGAGTCTGCCTGCCGATGCAGGGGACACGGGTTCGTGCCCTGGTCGGGAAGATCCCACATGCCACGGAGCGGCTGGGCCCGTGAGCCATGGCCGCTGAGCCTGCACGTCCGGAGCCTGTGCTCTGCAGTGGGAGAGGCCACAAACACACACACACAAAACTATGCAGATTTTAATTTTTAAAAAAGATACAATT
>RJWK010047379.1:0-17313 GCA_004363435.1 Platanista minor
TGGTGAGCTTCCTGTTTGGTGAACATATCTGTGAACCAGAAAGGTAGCACCCCAACTCCAACAGAAGTTCCTGCCTGACCCCTACACCTCCACCCCAGACCTTGCCTTATGAGTCTCTACCACTTAGCTATTGCTGAGTTGTATCCTTTATAATAAAACCGCAACTGTTAAGTTTAGAACTTTCCTGAGTTCTAGAGAATTATTGCTCCTGAGGGGGTTGGTGAAGGCCTGAATTTGTAGCTACCCAGGCAAAAAGAACAGGTGGTCTGGGGCCACCGAGAACTTATGACTAGCGTCCAAAGTAGGGGCAGTCTTGTGGGACTGAGCCCCATAACGTGGGGTTTGTGCTACCTCTCTGGGTAGTGTCCAGTCTGAATTGGACTTCTACTCCGGGAAGACTGGATAGATGTATTTTTCACTCTTCCTCCACTAAGCACAACTAGAACTCTGGACATTACATTTAAAACAAACGGGGACTTCCCTGGCAGTCCAGTGGTTAAGACTCCGCACTTGCAATGCAGGGGGTGCAGGATCAATCCCTGGTCCGGGATCTAAGATCCCACATGCTGTATGGTGCAGCCAAAAAAAAAAAGAGGAAGTAGGGTGGGGTAGGTGACTAACATTGTCTGCCATGAGAATTAAACATTTAAAACAATAAATAAATAAAACAAACATAAGAAGACTCTGAAAGATGGAGAGGCGAAGGCAGACTGGCTAGGGACCTTAGGATCTAGAACAACGCAGTGGTGTCATTGGAGATTACATGGGAAGACTGCATTTCCATCCCCATCTGACACTAATGAGGTCCCCCTCCCTCTCCCCAGGTGGTGGCGTCAGAGGACGTCAATGAAGAGCCAGGGCTTTCACCACCACTGCCCAGAGGTTTCAATCAAAGATCATTCCTCACATGAAGAACCAGGAAGATCTTAAATTGAACAAAAAGAGACAATCAACAGATACCAAATCAACATGACAGAGAAGTTAAGATGATCTGACAAAGACTTTAAAGCAGCCACCAGAAAAATGTTTCAATGAGTAATTAAAACATGCTTAACAGAAATGAAAAACTAAATAGTCTCAGCAAAGAAACAGCAAGTCTTAGCAAAGAAAGGGAAGATATAAAGAAGAACCAAATGGAAATTTAATGCAATAACCATTTTAAACTCAGAGAAGGAAAGAATCAATGAACTGGAAAACAGAACAACAGACATTACCCAGTCTAAACACAGAGAGAAAATAGACTGGGGAAAGAGAAAGGACAAAGCCTCATGGACCTGTGTGACTATTACAAAAGACCTAACATTCACATCATCAGAATCTGTGAGAAGATTTTCCCAGCAAGGTCCACATAACTAGTCACTTTCATGCCCATCCTCAAGATACTACTCTTACTCGCTCCCCTCCATGACCGTATGATACTATCTGCCTTGCCCAGATCACTCTGGGCTCCCCAGGTTCTCTTTTCCTAACATCTCCTAATCTCCTTTCTCTAATTCTTATTGTTTAGGACTCAGTTCTAAATGGCCTTTCCTAGGAAGTCTTTTTTGGAGGTAATAGGTGAGCATTGATGAAAATGATCTAGTTTAAGAAACAACAATATTTAAAGGCACGTTCAAAAAGTATATAAGTTAGCATCGGGTTTGGCTAGGTGAAACAAAAAGGCCAGAAAAATAGCAGTTTATTTTTTCCTCACATAAAAGAAATCCAGGGTTAGTGAGGCAGCTCTGAGTCATCAAAAATTCAGGCTTCTCTTGCTGTTTCAATATCCTAACACTCGTTTCTATCCCCATGATTACCTCATGATCCAGGATAGCTGCGAGTGGTCCAGCCATCTTGTGTGAGGCCCAGGAAGCAGGAAGGAGGGAGGAGAAAAGGTAAAGGAAAGGGATGTGCAGTGGACTGTCCTTATTCTCAGAAGCCTTCCTGTAAGTCCCACCCCACGATTTCCTTTCCCCATTGGCCAGAACTTAGTCACTTGGCCATACCTAACTGCAAGGAATTTGCCCAGTATTTTTGCTGGGCAAAAAGATGAATGGATTTGGATAAGCACTGACCGGTCTTTGCCACAGGCAGTTTCAAAATGTTTTGAGTCACAGTGACTTCCCTGGTGGTAAAGAATCCACCTTCCAATGCAGGGGACGCAGGTTCGATCCCTGGTCAGGGAACTAAGATCCCACATGCCATAGGGCAACTAAGCCCACGCGCTTCAACAAGAGAACCCACGTGCCACAAACTACAGAGCCCACGCGCCCTGGAGCCCACACGCCACAACTAGAGAGAGAAAATCCACATGCCACAACTGGAGAGAAGCCTGTGCACCACAACAAAGAGCCCACGCTGCAATGAAAGATCCCACATGCCTCAACGAAGATCCCGCATGCTGCAACTAAGAACCAACACAGCCAAAAAAGTAAAAGAAAATAAATTTTAAAAAATGTTTTGAGTCACAAAACATTGATAAAATGATTGAATAGCGTCCCAGGTTGAGAACATAACCAATTACATACTATTATGTTAATGTAACTGGATTAGAGTTGGGGACAGCAGTACAGATTCATGTATAGTTTAATTTAAATACAGATGAATATACATAGAAATATTTATCAGTATCTATATATAACGCAAGTTAGTATACACACACATATATCTCTTTGCTCTGTCATCTGAGAGTGCCTAGCAGCAATGACACCCTAGTAGCAACAAACACACCTAGTACCCAGATCTTGGTTTCTAATACCATTCTCCAATAAAAAGAACAAGGGCTCCTTGGAGAAATGGTTGATTAGTTGATTCTAGGACTGGGACAGGAAATATATGAAAATGAGTCTGGAGCATCTTTTGGTGCCAGAGTATAAAAAAGTAATTTTAAAAGTGGCGGGGGACCAAACCCACAATATCAGGGATATGTCAACTGGATAAAGGAATCAACTGAAAGAGTTCCCAATGGCAAAAGCTGGAAAAAATGTAAGCAAAAGAAAACATAAATAAGATAGTATTAGATTATAACCCAAAATATTCATGAATCCATACTGATATAAATAATTAGACAGATAGATAAGAAGAGTCAAATCTCCTGTGCAGGAAAATTTCAAATAATCTGTGTAGACTAGACACTCACTCCATCCTTAGGGAAGTGGAGCATAACTTCCCAATCTTTAAGTGTAGCCTAAGCATAGTGAATTTCTCCCAAAGATTATATATAGCATAAAGGGAGAAACAAACAGAGTAACTTTATAGTGAGAAAACCTGATAAACATTACCTCAATCAGGTGATCAACAGTGATAAGTCATCCTGATAGCACGTACCCTTGATGTGAAGCCATGAGAATGGCACTTTACCTCTGTTGACCTTCCTCTCAAAAAATGTGTTGCCCCAGTTTCACCATGAGAAAAACATCTGATAAATCCCAGACCAGTACTCCTCAAAACTAATAAAAAATAATCCAAACCATAAAAAGTAAGTAAAGCTTGAGAAAGTGTCGCAGCCAAGAGGAGCCTGAGGAAACATAATGAAGAGGGCATGCAGGTATGCTTCGGCGGTCCCTCAAATTGAACATGCAACTTTGTGTATATATCCATTTATAAAATTGCTAACAAGGAGTCTACACCTTTCATCAAACTCTCAAAAAGGGTCTATAACCAGAGAAAGTTAAGAAAACCTAACTCACTCCAGCTTTCAACATTTTATACACATTAGATATAGGATGGGAAGCATCCTATATCTGGTACAAGGTTTTGGGCACAACTAGTAAAACAGATGCAGTCAGTCAGCTTTTTCAATTTACCTATCAACTTCTTGAGAGAAAAAGAGTGCATCCTGCATGCATGGCCACCAGGTTTGAGTATTCTGCTCACTGCCTGTCTGAACACTCCTACATGGGAGCAGAGCTGCCCTCCTTGTCACTGGGCCCTGGCTGATTTCCAGCAAGATCAAAATCTTCTGGGTCAGCATTTATCAAGTGAGGCCATTAATGGCTTCTTGTATTTCAATCAATGGAAGGGAAATATGTGTGTTAAGATATCTTTCAAAGATGAATAAGAAGACTGGAGCACTTCACTTTGGTCTGAATGCTTTCCAGTGACTACCAGCCTAACTCAGCGTTTCTCAACTCGGCACTGTTGGTGCCCTGGGCCAGATGAACACTCTGTTGTGGGAGCAGCCCTGTGCTTTGCAGGATGTAGCAGCATCTCTGTGCTCTACCCACGATATGCCAGTAACACCTCCTCTGAGTTGTGACAACCAAAAATGTCTTGGGACATTGACCAAGGTCTCCTGGTAGCAAAACTGCCACCCACTGAGAGCCACTGGCCTAGCTGAAGAAGGTGCCACATGCATGTTTTCTAATGACGTTTCCTTTGTGCTGTTTGCACATGTCCTTTGCATATTTATGTATTTGAGGCTTCCTGGTTTTAGCAGTATTTACTTTTAAAGTGATCAGAAAGATATTATGGTGAGTGGAAGGACATCAGAATCCTTATGAGTAGGTGTGAGGTCACCCACACTGCTGTTGACCAGATGGCTAAAATCCTTTCAGAAGGCAATTTGGCGATTAATACCAACTGACACACTAAACCTACAATCCAGTCTTTTTTAGAAGGAAATAATCCAAAATAGTAACTTTTAAAAGTTATATGTATTGATGTCAAGCCAATGTATAATAACCAAAACTTAGAACTAACTTAAATATCCAACTGGGAAATGGTGAATTGAATTTGGTATCTCCACATTATGGAGTATTTAATATTTGGAAACAAAATGGATTTTTATATACACATAATGCAAGAAAGTAAAAAAGTGATTAAAAAATTTAATGGCAACTGCAATTATGTAAAAACTCTGTATGAACTTGGACATGGACTAAACAGAAATAAGTCAAGGGGCTTCCCTGGTGGCGCAGTGGTTGAGAGTCCGCCTGCCGATGCAGGGGACGCGGGTTCGTGCCCCGGTCCGGGAAGATCCCACATGCCACGGAGCGGCTGGGCCCGTGAGCCACGGCCGCTGAGCCTGCGCGTCCGGAGCCTGTGCTCCGCAATGGGAGAGGCCACAGCAGTGAGAGGCCCGCGTACCACAAAAAAAAAAAATAGAAGTCAAAGAAAAAAGAGGGTGGAGTTAGGGGAAGTGGTTGTCTCAGAATCCCAAAGTATCCTGTGCTTGAGTTATACTGTTGCTATGAAGAAAATGGGAGAAAAAGACATAGACTACAACTTTATTTGCTACCCTCTAAACTGGTTTTTACTATCTTACTAATGGGTTTAGCCAAACTTTTTAAAAATTTATTGCTTTGTTTTGACCACAGAAGGACTCTGATATGTAAAGTGTAGAGTTTTTGTATGTGACTAAAGTCATCAGCTTAAAACAGATTGTCCTAACCACGTGCTAGAGATCTAATGTACAGCATGGTGACTACAGTTAATAATAATGTGTTTTATACTTGCAATTTGCTAAGAGAGTGGATCTCAAGTGTTCTCACCATAGACACAAAAAAAGGTAAAGATGGGAGACTATGGATGGTTAATTAGCGTGATTGGGGGTATCATTTCACAATGTACAGGTATATCAAAACATCATGTTTTTATGCCTTAAATACATGCAATGATTGTCATTCATACTTCAATAAAGCTAAAAAAAATAAATGTACTCCATTCTCACTGAAAAAATTTGGAAAGACACTTAAAAGTCTCAAGAAAACAAAATGCCCACAATGCCAACACCCAGTGATAAATTATATTAATATTATACCAAACTCCTTTTAGTCTATGAGTTTGACTTTTAGGTCACTTCTGAGCACTTTTGGAACACATTTTTAAAGGCTTTAGATTATTGATTTAGCCAGCACACCTGCACTTGATAGAGTCCTCAGTTACATATTTTAAGGTATATTGAGTTAAGTCATTCTGTGCTAAGAACTGCCCTCTTGTACGAGGAACCCACTGGCTAACACTTCCCCAGGGCTTTCCGAAGCACTGCTGACACTTAAAAAATAAAATGCATTATGTCTAAAGGACGTGAATCCTAGAAGGGACTGAACCTTTTCCTCAGAGACCTATATGCTCTATAACGGAAAAGGCCAGTGTAGACTATGCTGCACCCCGTCCACCACCCTCCGCTTAAAACACGTCAGCCCCCCGAGTGGCACACACTTGATGTGGACACACTTACAGGTCGTAGGAGAACTTCCTCTCCAGGTTGGTCTGGTTCTTCTGAAACTGAAGGACATCCTGCTGCAGCCTGCCGTAATTCTTCTGCAGGGCCTTTAACTGGTCTAAACCGAGAGGAGGACACGAAATCACACAGGGCACCGGCATGGCCATCCTGACAACAGCAGACACACCAAAACCCACCATGGGAACACAATGGGCCATGGCACCAACAGAATAAGGAGGGGAAAGAGGAGGGCATGAGAGCACGGCCCCTCCCAGGAACCTCCCCACCCCAGGCCTGGAAGCGGCCCAGAAGATGTGCGATCCTATGGGAACCAGCACCTTGATTCCCTTTCACACATCTCTCCGAAATCTCCTTTTTGACCTGCAACCCTTACAATGCACCAGGAGGTTCTATCCACCTACTTCTCTCCTAGACATCATAAACCCTGAACTGTCCCACAAGGGCACACACGCCACTGTGACTCCTGCCCCCAGAAGACATATCCCTCGATCTGTGAAACACTAATTTCGACATCCAGTCAGATAAGCAGCCACTCCTGCTGCGCCCCCTGTTCTCAGCTACCAGGCTACCTGCCAGCATCCTGTCATTTGGTCACAGCCCAGTTATTCTCTGAGGCCCCATGTGCACTTAGTCACCTGACCCTCCTATGTGGGAAACAACAGCTTTCTTTGAGGAAATCCATCAGCCACATCACTGCTGCCCTGATGACTTGGCTCGGAAAAGCTCTGTAGAAAAAAAGCAGCAGCTCACTGACCAAGAGCCAAGCTGGGGGGTAGAAGGAAAAGCTGCCACAAAGGGGACACCAGAACGGGCTGAGGGCAGCAACGAGGGCCTGAAACACAGCCCTGGATAGACACCTGAGTTCCCCCAAGGTCTGTCCTCACAACCCGAGACCTACAAGGCTCTCTGAGGGGCAGAAGCAGGGGGATCAAATTAAATAAAAGTGAAGGATTCGATGAACTGCTGATACAACAGCAACAGGGATCCATCTCAAAAGCACTTATTTATATGCCATGCTCGAAAAGACAAAACTACAGGGGTGGACAACTGGTCACTGGGTGCCTGAGGCTGAGGTGAGGGCAGATATGGGTGGGGCTTCCTGGAGTGACAGACAAGAGCTGTGTCTGGACTCTGGTATCCAGGGGACGGTGCATGTGTCAAAACACACAGAAAGGTACACTGCAAATGGGTAAACTTTATCATGTGTAAATTATACTTCAACAGACCTAACTTAAGAAAAAAAAATTCTATAATCAAACTGAGCATGGGGCAATGGAATACTACTCAGCAATAAAAAGGAATGAACTATGGCAGCCATAACAGAACGGATGAATTTCAAAATAATTATGCCACGTCAAAGCAGCCAGACGAAAAAGGGCATATGCCCTCTGATTCCATGTATACAAAATTATAAAAATTACAAACTCATCTAGAGGGACGGAAAGCAGATCAGAGGGGCCTGGGGAGGATTACCAAGGGGCACAAAGAAACTTCTTGGGGTGATGGATCTGTTCACTGTGTTGATTTTGTGGTGGTTTCTTCAACTGTACGTTTACATCAAAACTTACGTCACACTGTGCAATTTAAATACTTGTAGTTTACTGTATGTCAATTACACCTGATTAAAGGTGTTTAAAAATACTAAGTACAGCAAAGGTTGCAGGCTGTTGTGCCCTACTTGAGGACTGACCAGCAGATCATCAGCTCTGAGAAGCCCCCGGCAGTCAAGCAACCCACTTAAACTTAGTGAAACTCTGAGTTTCCCCTATTAATATTCTTAGAAGCTGATCTGGAACTAGAATTCTAGACCAGCACTGCCAAATAGAACTATAATATTATAAACCACACAGATCACTTAAAATTTACTAGCAACCACATTTTTAAAAAGTAAATAAAACCAGGTGAAATTAATTTTAATATATTTCATTTAACCCAACACATCCAAAATATTACCATGGCAACATAGAATTAATGTAAGAAATTATGAATGAGACATTTTATATTCTTTTTTTCATACTAAGTTTTTGAAACCTGGTGTGTATTTTACAGTTACAGCACATCTCAATTCAGATGTTAAACAGGAATTGGGAATTCTTGATCTGAATTTAGATTTCATAAAATTTACAGTTAAAAAGGATATTGGTATACCCAAGTTGTCCCAAAGATACTTAAGTTTCCCAATGACTGCGTCAAGTATCAGTTTTAAATTTAAATTGCCAAAAATTAAACAAAAATTAAAAATCCAGTTCTTCTGTCCCATGAGCCATATTTCAAATGTTTTCTGGCCACAGGGGGCTTGTGGCTACAATTCTGGACAGCCCAGTTCTAGACTGACCTTCCCACCTTAGAGGTGGAAACTGAGGCTGAGGGCACTGATGGAGTTTAACTAGGGGCAAAGGTGAGACTAGGGTCAGGTCAGGGATCAGAGGCCCCAGTGCTCCTTTCATCACTTTCTAAGGCTGCACTGGACCCTGAGACCCCTCTGGTCACACCTCAGAGGGGCTTCACCCCATCCCTGCCTCCCCCAGCGGCTTCAGAAGGGCCCAAAGAAAAACCTTGGCTGCCAAACTGAATAAGAGTAGCTAGGAAATGGAATTAAACTAGGCTGGATAATTTTTATATAAATTTCAGGAAGGAAATCTGATTTCTGGGTGACCTAATGAAAAGAGAGCATACATAGACCATATATATATATAAAACAGATCACACACACATATATTTCTTAATGTATCACAAAATGAGAATCTGAACTCTCTACGTAACAGCTTGCAATGTATTCAGTAAACTTATAAAAGGAAAAGCTCTGTAAGGAAACACAGTTAGGCAAAAAGAGTAAAGATTACCCAATCACTTGTAATACCACCCATCATTAGATTTCACTAAGAGAACCTAGAAAAGGACAGAGAAAAGGTGGGTTTTTCCTAACAGGCCTGATGTCTGGGGGGAGTGGAACTCACCTTGCAAGGTTCTGATGAGCCTCTCGCTTGTGGTGATGTTATTCACTAAAACTGCCTGCAAGGAAGATAATCACATATTGAAACACTGGCAACCTGACAACTCAGAAGAGCCCTGACAAGATGCGCCTGTGGAAGAAAGGGTGGGGAGCAGCCCCTCTCCCACACTGGGCTGTGAGCCCTCTGCGGCCTGGGGAGGAGCAGCACCAGTGTCCCAGCACCAGCCTGCAACCCGAGCAAGGGGCGAGCAGCTCCCCGGCCCTGTTTCAGCTCCGTGCTGGCTGAAGCAGCAACTCCGGCCTTTCTCTGGGAAGCCCAGGTACAGCCCTGTCTCAGTCAGAAGGCAAGCTGAATTCCAGCCAGGTTGACGGGGAAAAGAAACCAGGGTTCAGCGACCGCTCCGCCTGTGAAGCTTCCTGATCCACTTTAACTTCTGACGTTCTTCCTTCTATCCAGACCCTGCGAGCTCAAAGGATGGAGAGGTCACCCTCAATTAGTTACACAAAGGTGGGAATGCTGACAACAGAGGAGGAAGAAGCAACACAGGCCTCGGGATAACAGTGAAAAACAGTAAAAGGGAAGAAAAGTGAGTGTGGGGTTAGGTGTTAACCAGCAGCCGGTGGGCATGGAGCCACCACCTGGGGCCAGGTGCCGCTCTGGGCACCCCCACATCCATAGCCCCATGACTCTTCACACCAGCTGAGGGGGCACAATATGATCCCACTGTAGGGGACAGGAAACTGAGGCACAGCTGGCTTTAGAGACTCAAGGTCACGTGGCCTTGTCCCAAGAGCAAACAGGCAGGGCTTCCCTGGTGGCGCAGTGGTTGAGAGTCCGCCTGCCGATGCAGAGGACACGGGTTCGTGCCCCGGTCCGGGAAGATCCCACGTGCCGCGGCGCGGCTGGGCCCGTGAGCCACGGCCGCTGAGCCTGTGCGTCCGGAGCCTGTGCTCCGCGGTGGGAGAGGCCACTACAGGGAGAGGCCCGCTTACCGCAAAAAAAAAAAAATTAAAAGAAAAAAAAGAGCAAACAGGCAGAGCCCAAGCCCAAGCCCGAGCCTGGCAGGCCTGCCCCAGACACGGAACTCTTCCTTACTGCGTACTTGCCAAAGCAGGATGTGAACCCCAGCAGGACAACGATCCTGTGACTGTACCCGGTGCAAAAGCAAACAAGCACCTGAAGAAGAGGGGACCAGAACGTTCGAGACCAACACGCGTCACAGTCACACAGGTTAAGTGACCTTCTCCGGACATACACACAGAGGAGCGTCCTGGGCCACAACATGGAAGTTTCTTACTGTGTCCTAATCAACAAGGTTTTGTCAACCTGCTGGCCGTCACTTGGAGACAGACTGCTGTCTCATTCCTGGGTAAAGGAGGACGCTGGCAACCGCGCCGCCTTCACCCTTCTGTGCCTCCGTTTCCTCTTGGACCTCTCCGTCCAGCCCTCACTCTTTGTCCTCGAATGGAGCTTTCTGGAGGAAGGTGTTTCTAGGGGAGCGTGCCTAGCAGTGAAATCTGGCCAAAGGATTCTGGTGTTCATTTCAGGAGGTCTGAGCATGTGGAACATTTCCTGGCACAACAGGAAAGAAGTCACAGGGATACTATCTGTACAGTTAATCTCTCAGGGAGAGATCATCAAGAAGAGTGTTTATGGATGTGCTGTGTGGGCCAGCGGGGAATCAGATTCACACAGCTCGCAGGTCCTGCTACTCTCAGAAAAGGTCTGCGCACATTCAATTAAAAAGGCAAAAGATCGCCCTAAGACACAGCGGTCCCACTTTGGGGTATATATTCAAGAGAACACAAAGCAGGATCTTGAAGAGATATCTGCACCCATGTTCACAGCAGCACTATTCACACTAGTCAAGAATCGAAGCAACCCAGGTGTCCCTCAAGGGATGAATGGATAAAGAAAACGTGGCATACACATACAATGGAATAGAACACGGCCTTTAAAAAGAATGTCACATGCTCCAACACTGGTGAACCTTGAAGACATCATGCTAAGCCAGTCACAGATAGGCAAGTACGGTACGATTCTACTCATAAGCAGTGTCTAAAGCAGATAGAATCATGAAAACATGAACTAGAAAGGTGGCTGCCAAGGGTGGGGAGAGGAGGAGGGGGGGAGGGGTAGGTGGAGGGGACAGACTAAGGTTTAACGGGCGTAGAGTCTCAGTGTTGCAAGATGAAAAAGTTCCAGACATTTGCAGCACAACAATATGAATATATTTATTCACACAACTGAATTGTACACTTCAATTTCCACCTTGCATGGGTATCAAAACCACCTTCCCTCTGAACAACAGTGCTGAAACAGAACAGAAAAATAAAAGGAACACTTAAATGACTACATGCTGATAATCTCGAAAGCCGATCTCTCCTGGGCAAATCATTTCTATAACAATCATGGCAATCTTACTTGCCCCTTCTCCACTCATCCCCCTCAGCCCCACCCAAAAATTCCTTATTAGAGTTTGCAACTGCCTGAGGGCTTAGGAACTGCTGCAATTTGAGACATCTGAAGATATTTCTGTCTCCCATGCGACTTTATTCTTCCAAACAAAATACATTTTCGTTATCTTCCCCCACCTACTTACAGATGCATGGAAAAATACGGTCTCCACGTTAAGTAAATGAGAAAAGAACCATAAAATGGCAGCAAGATCTTTATAGATACAGTTGTATATTTATTGAAAATCTTGAATCACTTTCAGGCAAACAAGGAAAAACGCTTCTAGCTTTTTGGGGGGTTCAATATAAAGGAAAAAAACACCTGCATTAACCGAAATTATTTTAAAATGAATTACACATTGTACTCTAAACAACCCAGCTGACTTTCACATTTTGGTACAGAGTGACTTTGGGGGAGCTGTACTTCCTGGTGTGTGTGACCCGTCCCCTGGGAACTCTCAGCAGCAGACAAGGAAGTGCCACCAGAGTTTAACTGGACACTAAGCTCAGAAGACCTAGGAATGAATCACCCACAAACAAATGTGTTATAACCATTCTATTCCAGGCAGGAAACAAGTATATTTGATCAAACTATTTCTCCATTAGATTCCTAAGAAAATAACCTCAACATGTGATAGTAAATTTCCAAAGCAATAAATCTACAATAGAGTATCATGTTCTGAAAAGCTCAATAAGACACAAATGACTAAATCTGTTAAAATGCTAACTTTTGAAAAGCTCACTGGAAGTGTGAGGCTCATCAAGTTATAAAAAAGAGAAGGTGACCTTTATTGCTGTGTTTGTTTGGCTCATTAAAATAACCAGCCTGCTCTGAAGATGTGGGTCCATCTTAAGCCTTACTAACGATGACCCTCAAACAATCTAGCCCTTGTCAACCCACCGGCAGTCAGGTGCCTGGATAACTTCTTTGTAATGACATTCCTGTTAATGCTTTGGGAGATGAACCTCAAAAAGAAGAATTTAACCTTCGCGACTGGTGAATGACATTAAGAATGAAGGGAAGAATATGAAGTATTCATGAGAGTTTTCTTTTTACCCCTCACCAATTTCAAAATCTCCCAAAGCAATGCTACCCAACAGAAACATATGTCAGTCAGATATGGGAATTTTAAATTCTCTAGCAGTTACATTAAACTAAGTAAAAAGAAACAGGTTAGGCAAAGGGTCTGAATAGACATTTCCCCAGAAGATACACAGGGCTTCCCTGGTGGCGCAGTGGTTGAGCGTCCGCCTGCCGATGCAGGGGACACAGGTTCGTGCCCCGGTCCGGGAAGATCCCACATGCCGCGGAGCGGCTAGGCCCGTGAGCCATAGCCGCTGAGCCTGCGCTTCCGGAGCCTGTGCTCCGCAACGGGAGAGGCCACAGCGGTGAGAGGCCCCGCGTACCGCAAAAAAAAAAGATACACGAATGGCCAAAAGTACATGAAAGATGCTCAGCATCATTAGTCATTAGAGAAACACAAATCAAAATGAGAAGGTACCACTTCACAACACTAGGATGGCTACAAGAAAAACAAACAAACAAAAGGAAAATAAGAAGTACTGCAAAAGGATGTAGAGAAACTGGAACCCTCAGACCCAGGTGAGGAAAATGTAAAATGGTGCAGTCACCGTGGAAAACAATTTGGCAGCTCCTCAAAAAGCTAAACGGTTATCAAATGACCCAGTAATTCTACTGCTAGGTATATCCCCAAGAGAACACATGTCTACACAAAAACTGTCCACAAATGTTCACAGCAGAATTATTCAGAACAGCCAAAAAAGTGGCAACAACCCAAATGTCCATCAAGTGATGAATGGATAAACAAAAAGTGGTCTATCCATATAATGGAATATTATTCAGGCATAAAAAGAAATGAAGTACTGACACACTAAAACACGAAATACACCCATTAACAGGCACATCTATACAGAAAAAATAAATGAGCGGTTACTGTGGGCTGGGGGGAGGGCAAAGCGAGGAGTGACTGCTCCACAGGTACACGTTTCTTCTTAGAGTGATGAAAATGTTCTGGAATTAGATAGTGGTGATGGTTGCACAACACTGTGAATATACTAAAAACCACTGACTTGTACACTTTAAAATGATTAAAGTGGTGACTCTTATGTTGTGTGAATTCATCCCAACTAAAATAGATGAAATTAAATATTTTTTATTTAATCTAAATACATCCGAATTATCATTTCAAGATGTAATCAACATAACAGTATTAATGAGATTCTTTCCTTTTTTTTTTTCTTTCCCCCACACCAAGCCTTTGAAATCTAGCACATTTTACACTTACAGCACATCTCAACTGGGACATTTCAGAGCTCAGCAGCCACCTGCCAGTAGAGACAGCACAGCCCCTGAGCAATAAGAGAGGGCAGGAGAATGCCAGTAGCAGGTAAGTGCCAGTTAGTTATTATTTATTTACAGCACCCCGATATGATTACACACTCACACTGGCACCGATTCACAGCAACAACAGACAAGTTGTCATGCAAACGCTTCAAACCCACGGTGCCCGTGGGCCAAATGCTGGCCCACTGAACATACATGGTTTCTCAGAGAAACCACAGCACAGACGGTGAGGCAACACGTCCAGTCCACAAAACCCTACAGCGGACATAAGTCACTGCTGTGATTTAAAATATCACATGCAGAAATGTGAACACTGGTGGAATATTTGATATTAAATTATTTGGAGTTTGGCGGCATGACAAAGGACGATCCCACCTTTTAGAGATACGTACTGAAATATGAATGATCGAAACGGCGTGAATTATAATCACTGAAGCTTTATGTTGGACACTGGGGATCCATTCGATCTTTCTACTTTTTCATGTTTAAACTTTTCTACAGTTAGTCTACACACTAATCTTGTGACACTGCCAATAATTAAAACAGAAAACCAAAGTTAAGAACAAATCCTTTTTTAAATCTTAACTACAAGGCTGATTTTAGTGGGGAAAAAAAGTGAGTTAGATGATGGTGAGGTGAACTTTTTTCTTATTTTTTTTGGTGTTGCCACACAGCTTGCAAGATCTTACCTAGTTCCCCAACCAGGGATCGAACCCAGGCCATGGCAGTGAAAGCACTGAGTCCTAACCACTGGACCGCCAGGGAATCCCTAAACTTTTGTTTTCTGAAGGGAATTTTGGGAGGCTCAAGACCTTTTAGAGGCGCAGATCCTTCCCATGTGTTACTTCTCAAACAGTTGGCCCTCTGTATCCACGGATTTCACACCCGCCGTCGGTTGAAGCCACGGACACAAGGGCGGGCTGCACTCCAGTCATACGTGGGGCCTGAGCATCATGGAGGCTGGCAACCACGGGATGTGCGGGAATCAACCCCCCAAGGATACCCAGGGACGACTCCAATTTCACTCCCCAAACTGAGCAGTTGTCTTATCACAGTATATACAGCTCCGTCAACAATTTATCAGCTATAAGGGCTTTTGAGGCTCATTAAGGGATAAAAGGGAGGAGCAAGAAAGAGAGAAATAGAGAGATTGAACGTCAGAAAAAAGATGGGGGAGGGTGGTGATTGTCTTGAAGAAAATAAAAAGACTTGAAAGGAGATGGAAGGTTCTGTGGATTCTGATTCCAGGTCTGCTATGAATTTGCTCCTTGCCTCTGGACACCTCACTTAACTTCTCCCAGCCTCAGTTCCCCCAGCTGGAACCTAAAGGTTCTGTGATGGCCTGTGATGTTTAATGGGGGCGCACTACGGGCATTTCAGGTGGGACAACTCTTTATTTGCCTACCGTCTCCACATGGCCACCCTGCTCCCCTCACCCCTCTCAATGCCAGCTGCACCCTCACCCCTGAAATGTGTGTCACCAAGACAAAAAGGAGCCCATCCCCTACATTTCCAAGTGGCCCAGAGTGGAGGCTGGACGTTTCATCAGTGAGGCCATTCTGTTCTCCAGGAGAAATCCTCCACAGCCACATCCACATAAAAGGGAGCAGGGGGAAAGGTCCAGGCTTTGGCTCAGCCTGCCCGGACCCCAACCTCTCTACCACATGCCTCCCAACTGGAAACCACTGGTCCTGATGTCCACAAGCATCCCTCCAATCCCTAAAATGCCTTAATCCCAAACCCAGAGAGGCTGAATGACATTGGGTGGCGGGAAGCAAGCCCCAGCAGCAGGACACACCTCCCTGTGAGCGAGGCAGAAGGAGAACCTGCCCAGAGAAACTGCTGATTACGTAAAGGAGAAGGGTGTCCATCCACAGCTCAAGCAAGTCCACGAGAAGGCGGGGCCGCTGCAAAGCAGGCTGTCCTCCAGCCTAGGGGCCACTGCAGGGCCCCAGGACTCAGCAAACCCGTACCGCCTGTGCACCATGCGGTCTGCACACCACTGCCTCCAGCTCCCCCACTGGTGGGGGGAAGGCCAGGCAGGGCCCCCAACAAACACATGAGGGAGGGAAGGAGAGGTGGGCAGGGGCGGGTGCTGGCATCAGAAAGCTGCTGAGTCCAGCCCACAGGGACGAGCTCAGAGAGAGAAAGACGGGCCTAAACGCTAAGGTCAAGACCTGCTCCTGGGAGTTCAAGAAACCCAGGACACTATACAGTATAAGAACTTGTGTCAGTCAAGGTCCACAAATGGCAGGGGCACAGGAGTAACAGGCAAGTGAGTGTGTATGTGTGCATGTAAGTGTGCAAGAGAGAAGTGATGTAAGAATGTGTGCTGAGTGAAACAAACCAGACACAAAGGCACAAAGACTGTGTGATCCCACTTAGTGAGGTGCGGTGAATAGCCAAATCCGCAGAGACAGAAAGCAGAACCATGGGTGCCAGACAAGGGAGGGAGGATGCAGAGTCAGTGTTTCACTGGGACAGAGCTTCAGGTGGGAAGACAAGAAAGCTCTGGAGATGGGTGGTGGTGACGGTCACATAATAATGTGCATGTACTTAATGTCAATGAACTGCACACTTAGAAATCGTTAAAATGGTCGTTTTATATTATGTACATTTTACCACAGTAAAATATACCCCCAAACACAGAGGCTGTGAGTGTGGGTGAGTTTGTCAATCAGTGTGTTGAGGGCGTGTGAGTGAGCAGGTGCAAGGGTGAGAGTGTGGAGGTGAGTGGGCCTGAGCGCATGCACAGGGACAGAGGCCGCCGTCCGCATGAGCAGGAGCAGCCTGGTCGGAGGGAGCCCAGGTGCCTAATGGGCAGGCGGTAACAGGTGCACAGGAAGCGGTGCCCGGGCTGGGACTACACAATGGGCTCGAGTCATGGAGTTATAATGGAAGGTTGTATTAATCACAACTCGACACAAAGCTTAAAAAAAGGAACACCACCTCTCCAGGAGAACACGCAATACACACAGGCATGATTACTCTACACGCCCCAAAAGAGCTCCTGCCAGAGGTCCCCGTGCCCAGCTGACTGGGAGAGCACGGCCTGAAACTGGCTGGGAGGGCGGACTGAGCCTGGGCTTGCCCGGGAAAGTCACGTGCACCCACAGCTCTGCAGAGCAAGGTCCATGGTGGGGGGCGGATTTCCACCGCGGGGATGAGAACGAAGCTGACAGGGAGGGAGACTTGGACCAAGACTGGTTCACACCCATGCCCAGCTCCCCAGGAACGGACACAATGGTTAAAGCAGGGAGGACAGATGAAGAGAGAGGGGAGGAAGGGAGGGTAGGGAATGGAAGATGAAAGGAGGGAAGGAGGAGGAGAAAAAAGGGCAAGAGGAGAGAAAAAGGGAGAGGAGGGGAGGAG
>RJWK010047380.1:6188-17417 GCA_004363435.1 Platanista minor
TTTTTTTTTTTTTTTTTTTTTTTTTTTTTGCGGTATGTGGGCCGCTCACTGTTGTGGCCTCTCCTGTTGCGGAGCACAGGCTCCGGACGCACAGGCTCAGCGGCCATGGCTCACGGGCCCAGCCGCTCCACCGCATGTGGGATCTTCCCGGACCGGGGCCCGAACCCGCGTCCCCTGCATCGGCAGGCAGACTCTCAACCACTGTGCCACCAGGGAAGCCCATGGAAGTGCCTATTTTTTGAACCAAGCTATATAATGCGATGAACGTATTCTGTACTGTCCTCTGTTTTCCCTTTTCGCCATTTCTTTGATCACTGTAGGTCCACTGATCTCCATCTATTGCCAGAGGCTATTTGACTTCTTTGGTGAATATTTATGGCTAAAAACGTAGTCACTACTTTCCAATGGGTCTTACCTACTGATGCTAGTCCCCAAGCCTGAGATCTGCTTGGGGATTGACTGCCTGGTTTGTTGAGATAGGTAGGTGTCTCTCTCTCTCTCTCTCTCTCTCTCTCTCTCTCTCTCTCTCTCTCTCTCTCTCATCTTTTCAAGTCTCACAAGACTAGAAAAACTGTTGGAAGGAGGTAATCTAGGTAGACCTGACCAGATTCTTAGCCACGACTTTCAAGAATTCACATTCATTTCAGGAGCAGTAAAGAATTGCAAATTGAAAAAACTAAAAGTGCTCCATGGAAGAAATACTTACTTTGCTTGAGAACAGCCAACAAATTGCAGGTGGTTTCATAAATTAGGTTCACGCACAGATGTTTCAACTCAAATATTGCTTTCTGTTTTTGATTTATTGAACTTGTCATATTATCTCTTTGTGAAATTGATCCATTATGAGAAAATTTTATCTAAATAAAGAAATCTCTACTTTTTATAATAGCATTTTTATTCAGTTACTGGCTCGTTCTCCTTTGCCTAAAAACATGAGCAAGCCTCTCTCCATCCTAAAATTTTTAAACATCCCTTCGTGGGCGCTATTTCCTACTCAAGTGAATGTTTCACATCTCTCCTCCTCTTTCTGGTAGACTTCTTGAGAAGCCTCCATGTCCTAACTTCCCATTTTCTCCTTAACTGATTGTAATAATATCATTAATAATAATAGTTAATATTTGTTGAATGAATGACGTGTGTGTCAGGTACTGTGCACCTTACACATATTATCCCATTTAAATCTTCCAAACATCAGATGAGGTGGTATCACCGGTGAGCAGCCCTATTTACACAGATGAGAACACTGAGGCTTAGAGAGTATTTGTATGTTGCTCAGCAAATCAGACAGTGAATGAGTGGCAACACAAAAACTGTAGTTTCCTCCTGGAGATGTTGTCTAAATTAATGCTACAATGCACAATGTGTACTGTCTCTACCAACTCACTGTAGCCCACCATAGCCTAATCATCATATCCATGGGTTTATTTTCAATCTTCACTCTACTTAATCTTCCCACAGCAGTTGCCACTGTTGGACCTTTGGACCTTCCTACATCATTCATTTCCATGGTAGTACACTCTGTCGTTGCGTCCACATTTCTAAGTATCCTTTCTGACTTCCTGATTTGCCCTCCCATTCTCTCTTAAATGTTGGGTTTATTTGACTTTCCGTTTTCCTTTAAATGTCTCCCCTGGGTGATCTCAATGACTCCTATGTCCTCAACTATCACCTCAACTCAAATTCCACTGTCCCTTTCTCCTGAGCTCCAGGTTCATCTCTACATATAGGCACTAGAAACATACAAATCAATTTTATTATCTTTCATTTAAAGCCTGTTCCTCCCTCTGCATTTCCTCTGTCATTTAAAACATAGATTATCTAAACATACAAACTGAAGTATGGGGTTGGGGGGAAGGGTTTTCTTAAAAAAACATTTTTCTCTTTCATGCCCACATTTAATTGGTTATTATATCTAGCGTATTCTAACTTTTTAATTTAAAAATTTGTCCACTCATTTCCATTACCATTCCTGCTGCTTTAACTCAGACTCTCACCCCAAGTACTGTATACTGTACTTTATTGTAGTCCCTACAATAGTTAGCCCAATTTTCTACACAGATATAGACCATCAGGCATTTGTTCAGTGATAGATGAATATCTATTCAACACTTAACACTTCATGAAGATTATGCTTATACAGAACTTGTTCTCATCAGACATAATTCTAAATTAATCTTCACAAATTGTTTTTGAAGTAGGTACATTATTCCCATTTTATACAGCTAATAAATGGCAGAGCTGGAAATAGATCACAGTTTGGCTTCAAATTCATGCTCGTAACCATTGTATTTCCTTATGTTTCCTTTTGCTCTGCTTCTTTGTATTACACTGAGGTCCTAAATATTTTTCCATTATAGCTATGACAGACAATACTTACTAAATTCCTAAACTTAGAAACATAGATCTGGAACTAAATTCACATTCTCAGCTTCCTCCAACCTCTCATGTAATCCTAGAGCAATTCAGGACCAAAATTAGTTCAGAGTTTTGAAGGAAAACTGGATTTTAAAGTAGGGCCACTGGCCCAACAACATGCAAGATGCAAACAATCAGCATGGTTCCTGTAACTCAAAGCAAAATTAGACCTCGGGAGTAGGACCTGGACCTCTTGGTGAGTGTTAGTGCTGCCACGCTGGACCATGGATAGGCACTGAGTTGATAAGCCAAGGCTATAAGGCAGGACAAAATATAGTATGGAGCTGCCATTGGGACAAGGTGAGGAGATGGTCTAGAAGACCCAGTGAGCGAAGGTAAAAGAAAAGTCCATGTGGAGGAAGGGATTAATGTCAATAAACATAAAGGGGTCAAGAATACAAAGAAACTGAGAACCAAGTTGGGTCATGGAACTATGGGGTTGAACCCAGATCAGCAACGTGCTCTTCACCACACTGTGTATCTCACTATGTTACTCCCTCCCTGTGCTTCCGAGAGTCAACAGTGGAACCAAGAGGGACAGAGAGCAGCCAAAAGAGAATGTCTGGAGGACAAGTGTGCCTTTGGAACCAGGGTAAAATCACTTCAGATTTCTTACTCTCTGCGGTAGAGTGGAAAGGTTTTTGAAGTGAGTATCAGAAGACCTGCTTTATAACTTGATTCTACAATCAGCTGGAAATGTGACCCTGGAAAAGTGCCTTAAACTCTCGGGAGCTCACTTTTCTCCTTTGTAAAATTAGGCTTCAACACGGTGGCCTCTGATAGTAATACAAAGTTTAGTATCCTTTACACAGTGGTCTTGATACTTTTCTTTTGTGTGTGTGTGTGTGTGTGTGTTTTTTTGCAGTACACGGGCCTCTCACTGTTGTGGCCTCTCCCGTTGCGGAGCACAGCCTCCGGACATGCAGGCTCAGCGGCCATGGCTCATAGGCCCAGCCGCTCCGCGGCATGTGGGATCCTCCCGGACCAGGGCAGCAACCCGTGTCCCCTGCATCAGCAGGCAGACTCTCAACCACTGCGCCACCAGGGAAGCCCTTGATACTTTTTTGAACATGGACTCTCTTCAGTAAAGAAATCTGAGCAAGTACCTCCATTTAGGAATGTGCTGCCTGGACAGATTTACTGTAAGTTATTTAGAAATATATAAATTTGTACATGTACCACTTTACTAATATATTAAGTATGTTATGAAACACAAAAATAGAAACATAAATGCCCTAGTTGCCTACTGTTTGTTTATTGATTAAACAAACAAAATAGTTAAATGTCAAGTGCGATACATCATATTATCATTTAGAATCTCAGGGCACAGTATACAGGTAGGGTGAGGTTTATCATTATCATGGATGCAAACGCCTATTTAAAATAGTTCTAGACAATTTTGATTTTTTTTTTGTCCACTTCTTGTTAGATCTGATTAGACTGCCATTACTTTTATATTGCAATTTGGCTGACAAAGAGCTCTTTCTTGGGTTCAGAAAAGTGTCAGGAACGTCAGTTTCTTGTTCACTGGCTCTTACAGGTTAGCATTATCTTCATTATGAAGTTTCTTTGCAGAAATCTTTTCAAAACATGTATCCACAGTCCGAGTGGAGCGAGCGAGCGAGCTGAGTGGTTGTGTAGTCGAGTCCCGGAGACCCATAGCGCTTGCAGCATGGCTGACCAGCTGACTGAAGAGCAGACTGCAGAATTCAAAGAAGCTTTTTCACTATATGACAAGGATGGTGATGGAACTATAACAACAAAGGAGTTGGGAACTGTAATGAGGTCTCTTGGGCAGAATCCCACAGAAGCAGAGTTACAGGACATGATTAACGAGGTGGATGCTGATGGTAACGGCACAACTGACTTCCCGGAATTTCTGACAATGATGGCAAGAAAAATGAAAGAAGAAATTAGAGAAGCATTAGAGAAGCATTCCGTGTGTTTGATAAGGATGGTAATGGCTATATTAGTGAAGCAGAGCTCCGCCATGTGATGGCAAACCTTGGAGAGAAGTTAACAGATGAAGAGGTTGATGAAATGATCAGGGAAGCAGATATTGATGGTGATGGTCAAGTAAACTATGAAGAGTTTGTACAAATGATGACAGCAAAGTGAAGACACTGTACAGAATGTGTTAAATTTCTTGTACAAAATTGTTTATTTGCCTTTTCTTTGTTTGTAACTTAACTTATTTTATCTGTAAAAGGTTTCCTCCTATTGTCAAAAACAATATGCATGTATAGTAATTAGGACTTCATTCCTCTATGTTTTCTTCCCTTATCTTACTGTCATTGTCCTGAAACCTTATTTTAGAAAAATTGATCAAGTAACATATTGCATGTGGCTTACTCTGGATATATCTAATAAGCCCTTCTACACATCTAAACTTAGATGGAGTTGGTCAAATGAGGGAACATCTGGGTTATGCCTTTTTTTTTTAAGTAGTTTTCTTTAGGAACTGTCAGCATGTTGTTGTTGAAGTGTGGAGTTGTAACTCTGCGTGGACTATGGACAGTCAACAATATGTACTTAAAAGTTGCACTATTGCAAAACGGGTGTCTTATCCAGGTACTCGTACACTATTTTTTTGTACTGCTGGTCCTGTACCAGAAACATTTTCTTTTATTGTTACTTGCCTTTTAAGCTTTGTTTTAGCCACTTAAAGAAAATCTGCTTATGGCACAATTTGCCTCAAATCCATTCCAAGTTGTATATTTGTTTTCCAATACAAAAATTACAATTTACGCCCCCCCCCAAAAAAAACAAACAAACAAAAAAAACATGTATCCATTAAATAAGCATTAGTTAACTAGATCACATAGCACATACATTCACTTCACCTGACTTCTTGGGTTCCCTCAAGGACCGAGTGCAACTCGTTTTTTGGGGAGCTGACTCTTGGATGCACAGGGAGGGAGTAGCATAGTGAGATACACAGTGTGGTAAAGAGCACGTTGCTGCTCTGGGCTCAACCTCAATAGTGACCTTTTGAGAAGCCACGTGAGACATACCTCAGAGTCCTCGCGGGCACAGCAAGGGCATTTAGCCAGCAACTGCCATTCCCCGTTGGTTGATGGATGTCGCTGGCGGCTTTACATACCCTTCACTTCTGGGTGGCAACTGTGTTTGGCAGAGCAAATTCCCATGGTGCCAACTGCTCACCGTGCCTAAGGCGAACTCAGGTGGGCCAGGGCAAGTATGGGGTGTGGTATCTGCAGTATCTGCTATGCCTGGTGATGGTCATGATTAAGGTTAGGAGTGGGACACTCTGAAAAACTAAAGCAAACAAAGCAAGGAAAGCACAGGCATCTACTTCTCCCCTTCCTTCCTCAGGATGTACTGAGGACCGTATTTTGGCTAGCTGTGTATTAAATATTGATAATAAAATATAATTTCTTTAACATTTTTAGACAATATATGTAAAATATAAGTCCTAATATTTTCTTTCCACATTTAGAAGGTCATCTTGTATACCTCTTGGGAGCCTGCCACGTGTGGCAGGCCCCAGCAACCTTTATGCATCCAATGCAAAACTGTGGGTTTCTGCATGTTCCCCAAGGACAAGTGTCAGAATATTCTGGAGACCTCTGGAGGGCGCTGAAACATCAAGGAGCCCTCTTACAGGAAGGACTTCAGTGAGCTGCTGACTATTCAAGAAAATGGACTAGACGAAGACAATGATATCCACATATAAGTTGATCTATAGGACATGTTTCATTATTATGTTATTGATGTTTATAATCATGGTGAAGCTAAAATTTTCTCTAAACACATTTTTGACATTGTCAGAGTTCTATACTAGAAGTTAGAGAAATTAATTGTACAATTTGACATTCGAATGACATCGATTAGTTAACTCCTATATGCTAAATCTCTGTAAAAATGGTATGGATTATAAAAAGATGAGTCAAGTCAGTTTCTTACTTATAATATAATAGGGGGAGTAAATATTGCAGATAAGTAACCATAAAGCAAGGTGGAAAGTGATAAGATCCATAAGAAAAATACCAAGGGCTGTGAAAATTCTAAGATAGAAAAATTGTTTCTGCAGCAAGAAATTTATTTTTGCTTGTGGTAATAGCTAAGCCCAGCCCAAACTCCATGCCCTGGAAATTTCATTAAACATGTCCCACTTCCTAGCCCACTAGGTGAAGTTTAATAATAAGCAGAGTTGGGCTTAGAAAAGACAGACAGGTCCCAGATGGGCCTTTAACTCAGTGATAACTGCACTGGGCTCTAAAAATGCTCTCCAGAGACAAAGCAGAATACTTCTCTAATTCTTAATTATAAAAAATCTAACATCATGTGGTCTGTCTTTAAGCCACAAACTTTTAGGAATACGAAAGAAACATTGGAGACAAAAATTGTGCAATATTTGTACTGACAACATATTGTTGCAGTTTTCTTGAGCATGAAAACATTTTTCTCAGTAAAGATTTTATCATAAAACGGAACCATTATGTATCTTTTTTTCTTAATCAAGTCAATTTATAATGAGATTATACACATGAAAGAATTTATAACATGTTTTAATAGGAAATCAAGTTCAGCAAAGTTATTGACAATTATAATAAATAATATTTCATGCTCAAATAAATAGAAACTCTGTTCTTTTCATATAAGGTACAACTTGTGATCCAATAAGCACATTTTTTGATTCTGTCCAAAGACTAAGAAAAAAAAGTTATGATGAATTGCCTGTGATAACATCTATTTGTCACACTGGCCATACAGAACATATATTAGACAACTCTTTGAAAACATACTTCAGTCACAACTTCCAAACTAGTATTTACATGTAATTATACATAATTATATTTTAATTAATTAAATATAATTTTAATTAATTTTAATATAATTATGTATAATTATAATTATATGTATTTTATGTGAATCTGATAAGCTTTGTTTCAATTTCAAAATTTCTCAAAAAAAAATTTCTCATAACACCAACTTACTGAAGTACGAAGCTAAATTCCACTGAGGCAATGAATATCCCAATATTGAATCTATATCATGAAAAGTCTATTATTATTTTTTAACTTCTTTTTCCACACAGAGTAACTAATTTTTTTCTTTAGGAGAGAGTAAGAGAAACATCAGTTTGCATTACAAGTGCTGTGATATAATTTCTAAACCTTTTTTTCTGAAAACTTAAAAACTTATTCTAAAATTCCTATTAGCTAGGAAGGCATCAGATTGATTATTTAGGTATTTCAAACTACACCAAGATTGAGGTAGATGATTGAGAGCTTTTAATTAGTTTGTAATTTATCCATCCAACCATCCATGTATTCCTTCAATAGGTACTTTCCTTGACACTGAAGATACAAAGAAAGGACTACAGTCTGATGTGGAAGTCAACCATGTAACCAATTATCATACATGAGGTGTCATAACT
The DNA here is from genome assembly GCA_004363435.1 of Platanista minor. Classification (NCBI taxonomy): domain Eukaryota; kingdom Metazoa; phylum Chordata; class Mammalia; order Artiodactyla; family Platanistidae; genus Platanista; species Platanista minor. The sequence goes on from RJWK010047380.1 coordinate 14,008, forward strand.
CACATGGGTAGTGAAGAGGATGGAGCAGTACATGCTATCTGAGGCCAACACGTTTCAAGAAGAAGGGGATATTAAGCCAAGTATAAGAGAATAAATCAGTTTACCAGGCAGGCAAAGAAAATGTGTGTGGAAAGCCCTCTGAGCAGAGTGCTGAATATTCAGAAAATTGAAATAAAGAAAAAATATGACAGGTTTAGGGAACAATAAACTGATTGCTATTGCAGGAGAATGGGATACAAAGAGGGCTTTGAGGCAAGGGGTAGGATGGGCTGTCAATATTACACTAAAGGGTAATTACCTTATTCTGGAGGTAATGAGGTATCTTCAGGGTACTGAGCAGAGAATGAACTGCTCAGAAGTTTGCCTTTAGAAAGACCTCTCCAGTGAGAGTATGAAGGATGAGTTAGAAAAAGGAGAGACTGGAAGTACCGGGTTCTGAACATGTATTTCTATTCTCTATATGGAATGTCTTCTGTCCTTCCAGATCCACCTATGTTCACATCAAGTTCTTTAATCTGTGAGATTGAAAGTTTAACACTTCCACGAAGCTCTCCCAGGACTCTCTTATTTATGGTCATTATTATGTTTGAAATTTACCTGTCCAATGGTGTTCCTTTTTTTTTTTTTTTTTTTTCTTAAATTGGAGTCTAGCTGCTTTACAATGTTGTGTTAGTTTCTGCTGCACAACAAAGTGAATCAGCTATACAAATACATATATCCCCTCTTCCTTGGATTTCCTTCCCATTTAGGTCATCACAGAGCACTGAGTAGAGTTCCCTGTGCTATACAGCAGGTTCTCATTAGTTATCTATTTTATACATAGTATCAATAGTGTATATATGTCAATCCCAATCTCCCAATTCATTCCACCTCCACAATGGTGTTTCTTTTTAATTAAAAAATTTTTGTTATGAGTTTTAACAGTTTTGACATATAATTTTCATACCAAATAGTTGATACATTTAAAGTACACAATTAAATGGTTTTTTTAGTATGTTCATAGAGTTATGCAACCATTACCAAATTAAAGCAATTTCAGAACATTTCCATCACCTCCCCAAAGAAATCTGTACCTATTAGCAGACCCTCCCTATTTCCCCCACTACCAGTTCCAGCCCTGGGCAACCACTAATCTACTTTCTGTCTCTACAGATATGCCTATTCTTGATGTTTCATATAAATGGAATCATACAATATATGGTCTCTTTTAACCGGCTTTTTTTCATATAGCATAATATTTATAAGATTCATTCATGTTATGCCATCATGTATTAGTACTTCATTTTTATTATCAAATAATGTAGCATAATATTTATAAGATTCATTCATGTTATGCCATCATGTATTAGTACTTCATTTTTATTATCAAATAATGTACCATTTATTGACACTTTTATTGTCAAATAATGTACCATTATAATGTTGACATTATTATAAACAAATGTACCATACTTATCATTTACCAATTGTTAGATATTTGGGAGCAATGCTCGAACTGTCCAAATAATGTTCAAGGTGTGAAAACACTTTTTGGCTAGTATGCATAATGCTGTGAACATTCATTTGCAAGTTTTGGTGTGGACATATGTATTCTTTTCTTTGGATATTTACCTAGCCATGTGACAGCTGAGTCAAACGGTAACCTTTTACTTAACATTTTGAGCAGCTGTCAAACTGTTTTCCACAGCAGCTGCACCATTTAGCATTCCCAGCAACAATGTACAAGGACTCAAATTTCTCCAAACCCTCACCAATGCTTGTCATTACTTGCCTTTCTTGATTACAGTCATCCTAGTGGGGGTGAAGTATTACCTCACTGTGGTTTTGTTTTTCATTTTCCTAAGAGCTAATGATATTGAGCATCTTTTCAAAGGCTTATTGACTATCTGTATTGATATATCTTCTTTGGAGAAATGTCAATTCGGATACTTTGCCCATTTAAAAAGTAGGTTTGTCTTCTTTTCATTAAGTTGTAAGAGTTCCTTGCATATTCTAGATATAAATCTGTTATCAGATATATGATATATATGTTTTCTCCAATTTTGAGAGTTATCTTTTCATTTTCTTGATAGTGTTCTTTAAAGCACAAAAGTTTTTAGCTTTCATGAAACTCAATTAATATACATTTTTGTTATTGTTTGTACTTCTGGTGTCATATCTAAAAGACTTTTCCTGAGAGGGCAGACAGCAGAAGAAGAACCACAATCCTGCAGCCTGTGGAACAAAAACCACATGAAAAGGCAGAGGGCTATGTACCAGATGAAGGAACAAGATAAAACCACAGATAAACAACTAAATGAAGTGGAGATAGGCAACCTTCCAGAAAAAGAATTCAGAATAATGATACTGAAAATAATCCAGGACCTCAGAAAAAGAATGGAGGCAAAGATTGAGAAGACGCAAGAAATGTTTAACAAAGACCTAGAAGAATTAAAGAACAAACAGAGATGAACAATACAATAACTGAAATGAAAACTACACTAGAAGGAATCAATAGCAGAATAACTGAGGCAGAAGAACGGGTAAGTGACCTGGAAGACAGAATGGTGGAATTCACTGCTGCAGAACAGAATAAAGAAAAAACAATGAAAAGAAATGAAGACAGCCTAAGGGACCTCTGGGACAACATTAAACGCAACAACATTCGCATTATAGGGGTCCCAGAAGGAGAAGAGAGAGAGAAAGGACCTGAGAAAATACTTGAAGAGATTAGAGTCAAAAACTTCCCTAACATGGGAAAGGAAAGAGTCACCCAAGTCCAGGAAGTACAGAGAGTCCCATACAGGATAAACCCAAGGAGAAACATGTGAAGACACATAGTAATCAAACTGGCAAAAATTAAAGATAAAGAAGGATTATTGAAAGCAGCAAGGGAAAAATGACAAATAATATACAAGTGAACTCCCATAAGGTTAACAGCTGATTTCTCAGCAGAAACTCTAAACACCAGAAGGGAGTGGAATGATATACTTAAAGTGATGAAAGGGAAGAACCTACAACCAAGATTACTGTACCCAGCAAGGATCTCATTCAGATTCGATGGAGAAATCAAAAGCTTTACAAACAAGCAAAAGCTAAGAGAATTCAGCACCACCAAACCAGCTAAACAACAAACGCTAAAGGAACTTCTCTAAGTGGGAAACACAAGAAAAGAAAAGGACCTACAAAAACAAACCCATAAAAATTAAGAAAAGGGTCACAGGGGGCTTCCCTGGTGGCGCAGTGGTTGAGAGTCCGCCTGCCGATGCAGGGGACGCGGGTTCATGCCCCGGTCCGGGAAGATCCCACATGCCACGGAGCGGCTGGGCCCGTAAGCCACTGAGCCTGTGTGTCCAGAGCCTGCACTCCGCGACGGGAGAGGCCACAACAGTGAGAGCCCCGCGTACCGCAAAAAAAAAAAAAAAAAAAAA
>RJWK010047381.1:0-17317 GCA_004363435.1 Platanista minor
TTCTATACTTTTGTCTTGATTTCCTTTTTAATAAATTTTTTCTCCATGTAGAGAACTTTATATTTTATTACTGAGTTCTCTTTTTTTTATTATGGTTTTTTATTAAATTGAGGTTATAAATGCTTTATTGACATTTTTATGGCCTAATATATAGTCTCTCTTGAAAATATTCTGTTGGCATTTGAAAATAATAGGTATTCTTTGTTAATCATAAATACACAAATACATATGTTTATGTGTATATTATATGTAATAGATAAACATATAGTATGGATGGGTAATTTTAGTTCTCAAATTCTTTGTAACTTTATTTTTGTTTCACTGCATAGTCAATTTCTAAGAAACGTGTACTAAAATATAGTACTTTTCGGTTTTTCAAATTTTCTCTGCTATTTAACAATTTTTGCTTTTTTATTCAGTGCATAAAGCATTATCATTATAGTGGATTCTTTCTGAATTGTAACAGTTCAGTCAATAGAAAGCATTATTTTTGCCTTGTATAACAGTTTGTCAGAAATTGATATCACACTTGTTGTTCTGGTATACCTTTGTCCAGCTCTTTATTGTCAACATTTTTGCAATTGTTTTACTTGTGCTTTTTAATTTTAAAAAATACTGTTAACCCTCAAATAGTGTTAAATCTTTCTCTATTGACCAAGAAAATGAACTGATTCACATTTATGCTCTTGATTTATATATTTGATTTTATTTCTGCCATCTTATTTAGTTCTCATCATTTTTCTTGTTCCCTTTTCTCCTTTCCCCTTTCTCTGTTTTTGCTAGATTAATGGATCAATTGTTTAATTGTATATGAGGCAGAGGTCAGGGGCTCTCATGCATTGGATAAGTTAAATTTAGCAAATCTTTAAAATGTATTTTTATATAAACCTTAAAGCTAACATATCTGTAGCATCTTTTCCAAGTAAGATAAGATCTCTAATTTACTTGTAACTTTGTTTTTCTGCTGGCATCCCTCCTACACTCCTTGAGACAGGAGAAGATGTAGGGCACTGCTGTTCCAAGTTGTCATTACTTTTACACTATGCCTTTTAGACTTTCTGAATTCCTAGTTTATAAATACATTAAAAATAGAGCAGCATTATCTGTGATTATTTAAAGTTGAAAATGTAGTTTTATGTTTTATTTTACTAATAATTTAATTGTAACTTTCATATCAAAAGAAAAAACTCTAATAAACAAACAAAAAATGATTTTAATCCCTCTGAAATGGTTTAAGATAGTACTGTACTAAGGTAAAGTCAGATATTTTGAGGAATACCCATGTCCTTCCCTGAAAGAGTTCAAATGTGTTAGATTACTTCTTGGTAAAGGCAATTCATCATCAGACCAATCAGATTTATTGGAATTAAAAAAAATACTCCTTTAACTTTCTTTTACTTCTCTACTAATCTACAATTCTAAGGCTCTTTCTGTCTAGGCATAGAGAAATAGATGATCCAGAAAACCTATTAACATCTTTTTCTATCCTGTTCTTCAGTACTACTTAACAGTATACTTTAGTTTTATTCCAAATATATCATTGTATATCACTGAAAGAAAGAAAGAAAGAAAGAAAGGAGGGTGGGAGGGAGGGAGGGAGGGAGAGAGAGGAGAGAGAGAGGGAGAGGGGGAGAGAGAGAGAGAGAGAGAGAAAGAAAAGAAAGGAAAGAAAGAAAGAAAGAAAGAAAGAAAGAAAGAAAGAAAGAAAGAAAGAAAGAGAAAGAAAGAAAAAAAAGAGAGAAAGAAAGAAAGAAAGAAAAAGAAAGAAAGGAAGGAAAGAAAGAAAGAAAGAAAAGAAAGAATGAAAGAAAGAAAGAAAGAAAGAAAGAAAGAAAGAAAGAAAGAAAGGGAAAGAATTCCCAGTGAGCAAACAATTTCAGTTTAAATATCCTATTTGTGTTTGCTAATTATCTGTTTGGGCTTCTTACAGAACCACCCAGTCTGGAGGATGCAGGGAAGATGCTGAATGAGACCGTGGTAGTGAACAACCCCATACAGCTGGAGTGTAAGGCAACTGGAAATCCCTTACCTGGTAGGTTTGTTTGTGTACTCTGTAGCTTATTAACATTTTAAGATTTCTGTGAATTGCTAAATCTGTTTATAAGCATAATATAGTAATTACTAATAAGGGAAATATTATAGAATATATTTCAAGGGTAAAACATTGATAAGGATATCATTAGGTGGATGATATTTTTGAATTTTCATTGCTTTTAACGACATGAAATAATTTACTCATTTAAACAATGTAGAAATATGTGAATAATTATCTTATTGTCCTTACTATGGCCACAAAACCCACAATGGTATTGTATATAAATTTTTGTTGAAAAATATATTTTTATCTAGTCTCAATTGATTATCTTTATAAATCATTCATTTGATGAGACTATTATTTTGTTGATTTTTATCACCAGTAAGTTATTCATACTAATCAATAATAATATAAAAATTTTAAGGCTAATAGTATATATAGTGTTTGGTCTTGATTAGATGCATAAACAAAATTTTATAGATGAGAGGAATATATACTACACCAAAAGAAATAGAATCAGTTAAAAGTTTGCTATCAAACAAATACTGATATTGGATTGGCCAAAAAGTTCATTCAGGTTTTTCTGTAAGATTGTATGGAAAAACCCGAATGAACTTTTTCCCCAACCTAATACATTAGAGACAATGTAAAGAATATTATTTTTATAAGTTCACTTCAGGACTCTTATATTGGCTTGGCAATTCATGTTTTTCTAAAGTTTACCTCCTCCTAAAAATCAACCCTAAAGAGATAATTAAACACATTAAACTAACATGATAAGCATAAGAATAAAACAATTGTTACTGTTGTAGTTAAGCTTCGATTTAGTGTGTGTATTGAGTTTTTAAATGAAAAGTTTTAAAAAGATGGGTTTCTGTCCTCTTCCCCTTGCAGCTATTACATGGTACAAAGATAATCGTCCACTATTAGGTTCCAGTAGCATGACTTTCTTGAACAGAGGACAGATCATCGATATTGAAAGCACCCAGATCACAGATGCTGGCATATATAAATGTGTGGCCATCAACTCAGCTGGAGCTACAGAGTTATTTTATAGTCTACAAGTCCATGGTTAGTGCTACTTCTCTTAGATTCATCCTGGGGTGAAGAAGCATTCAAAATGATTTAAGTGCATCTATAAAATTCTAGTGTAAATATTTAACAGAATGTGTTATTGTCATCTTTACTTAAGAATGCAGTATTCTAAAACTGATAAGCATTTATATTTTCTGATTCCCATTAAATGCTCTATTTTCAAATGCTATTGAACTTAAGTTTTCTTTAGATGAATTGCTGCAAATAGTCATCAACAGTCTTATCAGCTAATGACAATGGCCCTGTTTGTAAATATTGTCTGTCAGAATCATGTTTTAATTCAAGAAATGTTTCCAAGTTATGATCTCTAATAATGCTTTTAAGAGGAGTTCGTAGTTAACATGCTAGAGTAGATACAGTGTAGGGAAACACACACAGATACAAAGCCTGGAAATCAAGAAATAAAAATGTAAAACATTACTGTGGACACAACATATAGTTTTATTATTTTGAGATGTAATATTCCATGATGTTAACATATCTTAATTTTATTTATTTTTTTATTCCTTTTCAGTGCCCCCATCAATTTCTGGCAGCAATAACATGGTGGCAGTGGTAGTTAATAACCTGGTGAGGTTAGAATGTGAAGCCAGAGGTATCCCTGCCCCAAGTCTGACCTGGTTGAAAGATGGGAGCCCTGTCGCTAGTTTCACTAATGGGATACAGGTACTCTCTGTCATTCCTTAAGTGAAATCTACCATCTACTTATTCAATACAGGAAGTATAAACAAGTAAAACTATTAAAGGGATTTGGAGAGCAAGGATTCACAAATGTTATCCAAACATGTACACATATACCTCCATAAATACCATGGGCACACAGTTGTGATTTCTAAACAATTCATTAAAAGCTCAGTATATCTAAGAGTTCCCTTATCTCATATGTAGTGCTCTATTTTGACCATTGTTTTATATACTTTCTACTCCCCCCCCCACTCTCTGCCACCACCGTAAAAGATACCCTGTGCAAAGAAATGTTCATCAACAATAAAAACAGGAATTTTTTGGTAGATGTTATATTTAAATGTCTGGAAATAATCAATCAAAGAATATTTACTTCAGAGTAAATATTTACACAGTATATTTACTTCTACTAAAACATCATATAAAGAAAAGTTATAAGGGCAACATTATGAGAAGTGAAATTTGAGTCTGACAAAAAAAATTAAGTACATTTCACTGTCTCAAAATTTAAAATATGGAAACACATATATCTCATTGAAAGTGTACTTCAATTTTGCTTTTGCTTAGCAGAGAGCATAGTTATTCCACCATTCTACTTCTTGAACTTTTCTTGAATCCATTGCTTGCAGAATTTGGGATCATAGACTATCCAGAGTCCATGTCAATATTAAAGGTACAACTACATCAGTGGGATAAAAGGACAATGAATGTGACTAATTAATTTATTTGACTGCTACCATGTTGTCAGTTTTACCTTCTTACTTGTTCTCTGAAAGACAAATTAAGAGGAGGATTAGCTCCTCTTATTCCCACTTCTTCTTATCCTTCTCCCCTGGTGGCTTTTTCTCTTTCTGTAGTAAGTACTGATAAAGTTGGATCTTCACTTGATCCTGTATGTCGAGAGTTGTGTTCAGTGGTTATTACCAAGTTTGGTTCTAGCCTCTGTCGTCCTCCACAGATAAGATGAGAAGGGGATTAAATGATGCTTGCCCTCTTTAAAACATCCAAGTAGAAATCCTTCTAGAGGCAAATGTTCAGTTGATCAATCTCAGAAAATAATTGAAAAAGTATGTTTACACCTACAATTCTCAGCAGATATGTTAGTTATTTAGCTTTCTATTCATCAACAGGTTCTGTCTGGGGGCCGCATCCTAGCCTTGACCAGTGTGCAAATCAGTGATACGGGGAGATACACCTGTGTGGCAGTAAATGCTGCTGGGGAGAAACAAAGGGACATTGACCTCAGAGTATATGGTGAGACATTTTAATAATTACTTCTGCTCTGATATAGCTGTGTTTAAGTCCTAATATCATTGAGGAAGTTAAGGAAGTTTTTGACAAAGAGCTATGAACAATAGAAATTATCAAATATTACAAGGTTAATTAAATCAGAGTCACCCTTTCTGCCTTATATTTGACTTTAATTTTCCTTTATTGAAGTTCTGAGAAATAAACATGCATACATCCAGCAAGTAGGGTGTTGGTTTTATGGAGCACTCTGAAGAACATGACTGTGGAGAGATCTTTGCAATTTGGAAGACATATTCTTCTCCCTAAAGCAAGGCTCTGTTCAAATAGCTTTCTTGATCTATTCTACTCGAAGCCTGGATTTTCTTACTTTTTAATTATATGTACAATCAGCATATTTTATAGTCAGTACTGTGTCTATGAATTAAAGGATATTTGAGAAGCAAAAGTTAAACTAAACATAAACTTAGGTAAAATTCAAGGATTTTGTCTTCCTACCTATGATGCAGCTGTAAGGTACAAAAGGAAAGGTCTGATTCCATCACACCAAGAGGTCCCTGGAACAAAGTTGAGGCCTCAATGGCCTCCATTCATAGATTACACTTGTCATTCCACATTTTAGTATACCTTTGCATTTAGAACTTTTTCAGGGTTCTACTTGCATTATATTCTTGGTTCCTGGAATAATGGATTTGTTCTGCGGTCCTCAGAGAGTATCTGTTTAAGGCAGGTCTTCTCTTCTAAGTCCTACCTCACTCTCAAATAATTTACTCCTGTTCAAAATATATTAGTTTTTTTTTTTTTTTTTTATCTCCAGGCCATGTGGATTGACTTCCCTTTTTGAGTTTGCCAAAACAAATGTAATCATCACAAATAACTTATATAATAAGTCCTAATTTTTTAATAAAAAGGCCCCTTGTTTCAACATGGATGCCATGCATCTCTAATTAAGCTAAAAAATCCCAGTTGACATCAATAAATTACCCAAGGCTCGTTATGCATCCCTCTTTTTTGTTGCTTCTGCACTTGGCATGGATCTGTATCTAGCCTCCAGCTGGTGCTCTGTGTCTGAGGTAACAGAGGGTCTAAAATGCCCAACTGCAAGGAATCTAACTCCTTCACTTAATGGGTCACTTTTATGCTTTATGAAGAACTGGAATGTTTCCAATCTAAACTATCCTTAGAGAATGATGCATCAATCTAAGTATGTGACACAATAATAGCTCCTTCAATCATGAGCAAGCAAGCAGATGAGCAAGCAAACATCGGTATTCACTGGGTTTTAGTCAGCACTGAAAATCTGGGACTGGCTGCTTCCATTTCTGCACTGGTTAGTGTCAAAAGTGGACCTGGAAGGTGATAGAGAGTTGATATTTTTCAGGAGTTATGAAGACGTGCATCACTATTTTTTATCATTTGTTAAGATACTCCCATACTACCTTTTTAGTCTGAAAACCAGAATCTTCCCTCTGTTATAAAAGTCAAGTGGCTAGCCAGCCCATACGTATTTTTTAGAATGTGCGAATGTGTTTAGTAGCTTGCTGTGTGTATATATTTTAAATGTTAAAGAAGTGCCAGATTAAAACAGGTTTTTAATGTGAAATTAGCTTCCAGTCTATGCTCTACTATTAGTATTATGTCCCTATATTATATTCCTAAATTTGTGATAGTAACCTTGGCAATCTTGGATCTATTTGGTGCATAATGATTCTGCAGCCTCAGAGGTAAGTCCCTGTCAGATTTACATTGTAGAGTGTGGTGGTGTCGGAGGAGCAGACACTGTGTAAAATAGCTTTCCCTACAATTACAAGAGTAGTTCATTAAAACTGTTTCTCCCTGGTATAAATTCGGAGTATGTATCACTGTACTCTTAGGTGCTGAAACATAAGAATAGAGTTTTTAAATGATTTGGATTCCTGTAGTACCTTATCTTTAAACTGAAGCTCTGAGAACTTTCTTAGAGATCACATACTCCCCACTGTTTCAACAAGCATAACCCTGTGGCAATTCTGACTTGTGTAATTACATTTCACAAGTATAATGCGTAGGATGAGAAACAGACACAACACACCCTTTCCTAAGCAACATGACTGCAAAGCAGAATAGGGATAACATCTAAGGAAGCTGAGGATCTAAAGGGTAGAAGCTTGTTCTCTTCTTAGACTAAACAAAAAGTTGGAAATGAAAGGGCAGAAAAAAATAGTTGTGCTGCGGTAATATATATCCTTGATTGTAATTAGATTTGCTTTAATTTATGTTCTTTAAGAAACAAATACTCTACTGTTTTGTATTTTTCCTCTCAATTGAAAAAATTTGAGCTTGATTCAACTCATTTAGCTGTAAAGAAAAGTAATTGAAGGAAAAATATTTGGAAATAAATTAGCATTCTGCTTTCTTGAATTGTTTCTGATTTTTACGTCTACAAGCAGTCATAAAGAATCCATGCTCTTTTGTAAATTCTACAAGTAATCTAAGATAAACATATTTTTATATAGTTGTGGTACATTTTTATCCACGGAGGACAGACTTAACCTGAAATTATTTCCAACTGTGAAGTTGTATTTAGGACTCTCTATGCTAAGACTGGTGAATATATCTTTTTTTCATAATATCTTAGAAGATGGCACTCATTGTGCTGATTTTGCTGAGATTATAGAAGTTTTAATCTCAGACTACTTGTATATCTTTTATCTGTTGTCTCACATGTTAAAAACAATCCCACTCTTTTCTGTCACCCGTAGATTACTTTAAGCTTTTGGAAAGCCAGATGTCTGTTGTGCTGTTAAATTTAGCAGGACGGGCATCACAGATCTCTGCCCAAAAGTTCCACTGATCTGTTCCAACCATTGTGCATGGAGTTTCTTTTGTTAGCCTCATTTCCTTTGGGTTTAGCACAAGTCCTGCATCCAGAAACAGCATAAGAAATACCCTCTAGTTCAAATGGCTTTCCCTGTGTAAAAGACATGGTAGCAGAGAAACCTCCTGGTTATAGAACACGGTTATATAACCTCCTGGTTATAGTCCCTTAAGCTATAGGACTAGCTTAAGTCCCCTGCGTTCATTGTCATTTTGCCACATGCAACAGTATCAAGCTGGAAACAATGGCCAATGGGCCATCATAATGTTCCTTACCACAAAAGTCTTATTTCTACCAAAGCATTTGGAAAATCCTTTAGGATTCATTTCAATGAAACTTAACCTTTCTTGTAAAACAAAAACAAAAACAAAAAAACTATAAATATGGTATGCTTTCTACAATCCTAAATAGTTATGGGATTTAGTGAGAAATGGCTGAGGAAATTCCCCTCTGTGCTTTTTTGGAGTGGCCCTTTTATAACAGGCCTGATTTTATCATTAGTTCATGATTTTGAATTATTATAAATATAAGCCTGAAAGAGTCCTTGAGAGCTTATGGAGCCCACCGTCTAATTCTTGGCAGGCCTGTACCTCGACCATCTGAGACAAATGATTGTTTACTCTATTTTTTAATACACCCAAGGGAATGGAGTTCCTTAAACTTCTCCAAGAACATATTTCAGGATCTGACAAGGCTTATAGCCAGGGAATTCTAATTTTAATCTCATTAAAATTTCAACTCATTTCTTCTTTTCATGTAGTTGTGTGCTGTACAGCTGGTCACTGTTTTAGTTTGGTCTTTAATGTATCATTTATCCCACATGGTCTTTATTCCATAGAAAACTGACAAGGCACCATGGAAAACCAAAATGAGCTCTAAACTGCAAGTCAGAAGACTCCTAGTTTTGCCACCAATTAGTCACGTTATTTCAAATAAGCTCTTATCTGTCACCCATCTTGTTTTGAAAACTGTGAGGTGGGACAGGATGCTCTCTTTCAACTCTATTTTTTTATTTTGCCTCTGTGTTTATGAAATTTATTTTCTTTTGCAAAAAGTAAACATCAAAAATGTGTTTGCTTTTAATTCATTGTTATTTCCAAAATATTTCATGAGTGGTTTAATACTTTGAAAATCTTAAGTGGTGACATCTAGTTCAAGAAGTTTCTTAAGTGGGCAGTTGGTGAGAACTTGCAGTTCTAAAACTTTTTTACGTGAAAAGTTAGTGAAAGAACTATTTCTGTTCAACAGGAACACATTAATCAGTGATTTATGAGCCCTTGATTCTGAACCAAATGATGTGCAGAGGGTATGTTAGAATTACTGTGATCCTACATCTTAAAAGAACTAATAAAGTTATTCAATATATGTCCTGATGATTAATAAAGATAAGCAGTATGCTGGCCTCTTTTATCCTGAGGGAAAACCCATCTTTCACTTAGTTGCACCAAATATTATGGGAGAAGAACAGAACGTCTCTATCCTCATTAGCCAAGCTGTGGAGTTACTATGTCAAAGTGATGCTATTCCCCCACCAACTCTGACCTGGTTAAAAGACGGCCACCCCTTGCTGAAGAAACCAGGCCTCAGTGTCACTGAAAATGGAAGTGTGTTAAAGGTAAGCCTATAGATTCATTTATTGCTTCTTATATTATTCCTAAGCTCATGGCTTTGGTATTACCACTATCAAAATAGTACCCCTATTAAATTTTACAAGTATTCTACTAATTTCATCTTATAAAATTCTAGGAACCCTTTTATTAATGAGGTTTGTAATATTTTTCAGTTTTATGCTTAGTAAGGTTTAAATATTATACTTAACTGTCAATTCATGTTTGTAGCCAGAAGCCATTCAAAAATACTTCTAGGAAAATATTATAGAAATATTCTAAGGAGTGCATCATCTTCAGTCATTCAGCCAATCAGCAAATACCCATTCTAGGTGCTCTGCATAGGGATGCAAAAAAGTATGGCACATTTATGCAAAATGTCTTCCAATTTTGCATAAATATATGAAAATTTAACAGCTCATGAAAAATGCAATGAGTGCTCTAAGTCTCTAAGTTAATTACCAAGTGGATGATACAGACAGTACATTTGGGAAAGATAGCAAAGCGTGAGGCTGGGGTTGTCCAGAATAGTCTTGGAAAGCTACTTGGCTTTTTGTGGGTAGATAGGACAAAAGTCCTGATTATGGGAAGCAAGTAAGCTAGTGTGACTGAAACAATTTAACAAAGTGAATTTTGGAAATAAGGTTGACTACGTTGATTTAAGCGAAATAAGAACTAACATTGAAAGCCAACTTAAGGAATTAGGATTCAGGAAGCCAACAGGCATTGGAGTATTTATAAAATCCTCATAATAACCGTATTTAGAATTGAAAGAATGGCTAAGTAATCTGCCCACGGTTACTAAGCGGCAGAAATGGGATTTGAGTACAGGAGTAAAACTTCAGAATCCATGCTGCTGACCACTACACCACATAGTTTCTTGGTAAAGGAATATTATTACTGTCAAACAAGGAGAGAGTCTTGGGAAATGGATAATGATTGTCAACACAAAGGAAGCTAAGACGCTTACACAGTGAGGATAGAAGTATAGGAGAGAGTGAGAGGGAGGTGAAAGTGTATATTGGAGGCAAGAGGATGGAGTTGTTCAGAATTATGATCCTGTAATGATGGAGCTGGTGAGGAAGGAAAGGCCGGAGTCACTGATGGAGGAAAGTAGGATAAGTCAATGGAGTTATATAGGGGGAAAAAAAGCAAAAAAAAAAAGCAAAAAGCACTGCCCCTTCTCAGAGGCAGACCCCAGAGTTCAAGAAAGCAGCTGGTAGAATTCTCAAACCTCAGCTCTGACTGAATGATAGAGGGAGACGATTGTATAAACCACAGGTCCCAGCACTGCTAGGGGAGAGCGATACGTGATTAGAACTCTCCTAGCAAATTTTAGTGAATAGAGAAGTTCATTTATTTAAAGCACAAATCCCAATAGAGTTGGGAAGCCAGGAGAGAGGTGATGGTGAAGAAATCCTAGGATCCACTGAGTCTCCACCACTGAGGCTAGCCAGGCACCCTGGAATGTTTGGGTTCATAGGAAGGAACATAGGGAGAAGACCTCATGGAAATGAAAACTTCTCGTGTACCCCTGCTGTACTAAATACTTTTAATGATAACTCCAACTCCAGTGATTCCTTTTGAATGTTTTAGCAATTGATTTCAAAGCTTTTAGCAATTACATACTGTTTGTTGTACCTCTTATATTATCTTATATTCTTATTTATACCTTGTTTATTATTAAACTTTTTTTATGTTCACATACATTATACTCTCAACTAGATTGAAAACTCAAGTCAGAAACCGTATATGACACCATACTTCTTTGTATCTTCTACCTGTAGTACCTGGTACAAGATTCTCAATAACTGCTGAAGGTCTATGAATAAATGATAAATGAGTATTAATGTATGTTGCAGATAAATATATGGAAAGTATTTACTGGTATTCAGTTATTTACTAAGCACCAAACTGGGTATTAGGAGATTGAGACTAATTGAGTATAATACCTGGCTTGAAGAAGCTTACAAACCTAATATGGGAGAAGACATAATAAATTAAGAGTAGGGGTATTATTTTACAGAACAAGGACCTGGGCATGGAAAGATTGTATATTTAAAGCCCTGCATGGCATATTCAGAAATTATTTGTGATTTTTTTTGTTATTTTATCTGAATCATATTTAAAAGGCCTTTCTAGACCTTCATCCAGTAAAATTAATGAGATTCAAATAAGGTATGACATAAATGAGAATTGCTGAATCTTGATAAGTGTTGAATGTGGGTGATGGGCATATAGCCATCCATTTTACTGTTCCCTCTATTTTTTATATGTTTGAAAACCTACAGAACACAAATGAAAAATCAGAGATCATAAATAACATTAATAGAAAAGCCCCAATTACTTACGAAATAGAAACTGTGGTTTCAAAGCATGATTTTGTTTTCAGATTGAAGATGCTCAGGTTCAAGATAGTGGTCGTTACACTTGTGAGGCAACAAATGTTGCTGGAAAAACAGAGAAAAACTATAATGTCAACATATGGGGTAAGTGAGATCAGCCCCTGTAAAGCAAATGATACAGCTTGTGGTTTAATCTTTGATTCTTTGTGTCAGTTCTTAAAATAACCAACCATGTAACTAAAATTGATCATAATACAGACATGGACACTAATTAATATGTTTAAATGATGCTGAACTGTCCTGAATATCAGCTTATATAATTAATTCAAGAGTAACTAGACAGATTTCCTGAACCTAAACATGTTGGTCACTGTAACTTTGATGTAGAACAGTTCTGCTCTCCTGCCTGATTAATACGCGTTTTAGCTTCTACAACTGAGATACTCTAATGATTGAGTGTTCTCCATGAACAGAGAGTGTGTTGGTCAATTGAAAATAAGTCAAAAGGCTAAATTGTGTATGTGAATTATATTTGTGTGAGAGAAAGAGAACACATGCACTTGTGGGTGGGAGATGGGATTACTCCGCTGATGAATGTGCAAAGCTATTCTTGCTTGAAGTTTTACTGTTACTAATTAAGATAATTCTTAGGAATAGTCACAACTTTTATATCACTGTAGTTGTTACACTGTGTTTAAAAGTGTTCCCATTTCCTACATATTCACCTTTAAGTACTTCTTTAAATTCATTTATAACATATTAAGCTCTCTTAATTTTGATTGTATTTGTTTAAACTTTTTAATTTTTGAGATAATAACCTGAAATTTACCTTTGATTATAAAAGTTAATTCAAAAATACATTTTAATATAAAAATAGGTAGAGGAAGTAATCAAATTCCAATAGAAAATAAATATTTTATGTATAAAATGACTTGTTAATTATAAATCATTATTATCATTTTTAAAAATCTTGAGGAAAATTGTAAGAAGTATTATCATTCACCTGTAAAAGGATTTACTTTTAAACGACAAAGTTTACTGTGCAGTACATTTATATTTACTACATATTTGTTATGTATCGTTCACTTCTGTTCCTGCCTCCTTCCATACTTTTTCTCCCTTCGTATTTCCTTTCTTTCCCTTCTCTTCTGCTTTCTTTCAAATGGGGAAAATATTCGTATAACTCCCAATATGGACAACACTGAGCTAAGTCTTATCAAGTAAAGGTTGAAAAAAAAAAAAGAAAAGAAAAAGAAAATTTGGAGTGATGATCAATTAGAAAGTGAGGTGAAGAATTCATTTTAAAAATGCTTATTAGAGATACCTGTAGACTGTTCATGTGAAGCTGTCCTCTATGCCATCAGGATTATGAGCCTATAGCTCAGGAGAAAGAGATAACAGTTAAAAATGTGAGGTTAGAGACATGAGTGTATACGTAGTAGTTGAGATCCCTTAGCGAGAATAAGAAGAATGTGTACAAAAGAGTACTGTATAGAATGACCCTCACATATCACATAAGAAGGGAGACAGAAAAAGAGACCCCCAAATGGGTAACTGAGAAGGAACAGTCAAAGAGGGAGGAGGAAAACTGGGTAAAGCTTGTGTCATGGAAACTAAGGGACAATGGTGTTCCCAGAAGAAGAACATGGACAACAAATAAGTTGGATGTGGTTAGATAGATGAGTGAATGAATGAATGAATAATGGCACACATTGCAGAGAAGCCAAATGAGACATAAAATACAAAGTGTACTTTACAACTGAGTAGACCAATGCCTCTTAAAGAGGAAAGCAGGTCGCAGTCAATGTAAGAATGAATGATAGGGGAGAGAAAGTTGAGACCTCAAAAATCATTTATAGAGTGACTCTGTATTCTAGGTACTATGCCACATGTAGGCATAGAGAGCTTAAGAAGAAAGACAATGCACTGGTTACTGAGTTCAGTTTGGGGCAAGTTGAGTTTGACAGTGCCTCTAAGGCATCCAAGATGAGATGTTAAGTAGTCAGATATAAAAGTCCAGATCTCAGAGAGTATCTGCATTACAGGTACAGATTTGCAAGTATTTGTATTAATGGAAGCCATGGGAGTAGAGGAGGTGGAGTTTGGGTTGGAGATCATGAATTTATAGTGGTGGCAATTTGTGTCGTTGTCATTTTCTTCTGTAGAATTTTCATCTGTGGGATAGGTGATGACAGAGTGAACTATAGGATTCATCCCAAGTAAGGGTATTGCCAAATAGGAAGAGCAATGGTGCCAGGCAGTTGAAAGTATTGGCAGAGGACTAGCTGAAATTACTGATCATGAAATCTAAGTTGGATAGTGAAGTTGGTAAATAAGAGTAAGTAGCTAGGTTGGGAGGCTTCTGAGAGGTTTAAGGACTTGAGATTCAATTAGGTCATTGAATTGAGAACTGGGAATAGTTGAGTTGAAAGAGCTATAAGGATAGAGCAGTTGTCAGAAAGTGGCCTAAATTTATAAATTAATAGGAGAAATGTTCTAGATGGTGAAAAGGGTATGGCCTCTAATGGAAAACAGGATGAGCAGATCAAGGAACTGAGTAGCCAGGTGTTTAGACTTGTGGACATTGAGTTCATACAGAATGTGGCAGGTCTTCATGTAAAGAGAAAGGATAAAAACAAGTACCAAATTGTTCAGTGAATGAAAAAAGAATGACAGGTTCACAGATGCGGATAAGAAAAAAAGAATTAAATGGGTGACATGAGCCTCAGAAGAATAGAGACTTTCATGGGGGTGCTTGAACAATGGCTGGAAGCAGCATTGGCGGTGAGGAGGATTCTCCCACTCCTCAACTCCCAGGAGCTTGGAGAATAAGCATCTATCACGTGATAGTACTGCAGCCAGAAAAGTGTCCCAAGGGAAAGTTCAACCAGCAAATGCAGACTCAGCCTCTTTGAGTAAAGTGTGGGTAGTCAGAATTCACTTTGAGGGTTCCAAGGAGAAGCTGGAGATCAATGGGGGGATGCAGACAGTGCAATCTAGGATAGGTAGCATGTCTGTTTCTCAGATCAAATTCCTTACTATAGGAATACATCAGGCATATAACATATAGTTCTTTACTATATGTTATATGCCTGATGTCTTTCTATTCTGTTCAACATCTGAGATATCAAAGCTGGAGAGGCACAGTGACTGGGTTAAATTTAAATTTGGTAAGTGTCTTCATTTCTTTTGGTGCAAGATGTCTAAATATCTAGACTGTATCTCCTTTTTATATCACTCTGAGTATTTTGATAATTAAGTTTCTATCTGTGAAAATGGGAAGTCTGCTATTAGGTATTTATTCTAGGTCTTACAGTTGACTTAATGTGGTGTTGATATGTCAACCTCAAGTGCTAAATTATTTACATGTACCATTTGAGTGGGAACCTTTTTTATTTTTACATGCAAAGTGTTAGGGAAATTTTATATTTGAGTGTAAAATAGTATTTTTCCTTTTTTTAATCTTTTAGTACCACCGAATATTTATGGTTCTGATGAACTTGCTCAGCTTACAGTCATTGAAGGGCATCTTGTTAGTCTATTGTGTGAATCAAGTGGTATTCCACCCCCAAATCTCATTTGGAAGAAGAAAGGTCAGTTTTCATCCTCTGACATTTGTAAAATAAAATATAAATATTAAGTGAATTTATATTTTGTTTGAGAAACATGCCAACAAACTTTCTTAAGGGTTGCACGGGAAAATACCAGACAGCAGAATTGCTTTGTGTTAAATGTGCCATATGCGACTGAAAATTGTCAGATTCAAGACTCACTGCTCCCAAGAAGAAATTAATTTTCTCCATTAATTCTTTTTTAATCAAATGCATTGTAGGAGAGCTATAATGATCAAGAATCCACCATTCAATGAACTATTTCTTCTTTAAAATAGGTTTAAATTTTTTCTTTTTTTTTAAAGCAAACATTTTTGCTGTATTTGTGACAGTTTTGTAATGTACGTTGATTGAATTCTGCAGTTGAACAGATTTTTAGTTATTCATCAACAAATATCTGTTTCCATTAAGTATCAGATCATCTAAATTTTTAGCTGATCTAAAAAATAATTTTTGTTTTACTTAACGATTTTATTTTGTTTGTTTTACCAAGTATGTTTTCTTTTAAATGCAATATTGATTGAAAGAAAAATTTGCAGAAGATAGTCTTCATCTTCCTCCTCCTCCTTTTTGCATAGATTTATTATACAGTGTCTTCTGCCTTCTAAGTATGTGAACTAGGAAGTAAATAAATATGTATATATACTCATTAGAGTATATACACAAAACGCCTTACATTTATGCTTCACATTCTGCCACTTGGTTTTCTTTGCAGGCTCCCCAGTGCTGGCTGATTCTGCAGGGCGAGTCAGAACTTTATCTGGAGGCAGGCAGTTGCAGATTTCAGTTGCAGAAGAATCTGATGCAGGGCTCTATACATGTGTGGCATCAAATGTTGCTGGAACAGCAAAGAAAGACTACAATCTGCAAGTTTACAGTAAGTTATTAGTTAGCCAGGCTTTGGCACAATTTTTTTAAAAAAACCTCTCCATCCTTCCCTTTTACTTTTTCTTCATATCTTTAAGAGTCATTCAAAGTAGTATGGTTATAGTATGCAGTTGGCCCTCCATATCCACAGATTCTGCATCCATGGATTCAACCAACTGCAGATTGAAAAATATTTTTTAAAAATCCAGAAAGTTAAAGCAAAAATTGAATTTCCACGCACCAGGCAACTGTTTACATAGCATTTACATTGTATTTACAACTATTTACACAGTATTTACATTGTATTAAGTATTATGACTAATCTGGTGATGATTTAAAGTATAAGGGAGTATGTACATAGGTTATATGCAAATACTATGCCATTTTATATAGAATAGACTTGAGCATTTTGGTATCTGAGGGCATCCTGGAACCAGTCCCCTATGGATACCCAGGGGCAACTATACCTTTCATAAGACCCACAAATTTTAATTGTGCTGATGTAATAAAGAGAGTAATTACTTATTCCTAGCTGTTATTTATTCAGCAATACAGCTGAACATCTGCATCAGCTTTCTGCTGGCAGATATATCAATGTGGCTATAACTTTTGGGGGGCAGGATAGTGTATGTGCAGAATGGAGAAGATGGCATTGTACCATAGGGTATATTTATAATATGTAAAAATATCTCATCGTAAAGAATATTTAATTTATATAAGATTTTAAAGTATTTAAAATATTTACATTACCTTATTTAATCTTTACATAGATGTGGTCTGAGACAAAAATATTGCCTCAAAAATTTATGTGGAAACTTAAGCCCAGAGAAGTTTCCATGACCAGCTGAGGTCACATGGCTTGTATGTGACAGGATTGGCCCTGGAACACAGGATTACTAACACTGGTCCATTTTCTTTCCCACACACATGTGTTATTTTTTTTTTTTTTTTTTTTTTTTTTTTTTTTT
>RJWK010047382.1:5908-17413 GCA_004363435.1 Platanista minor
GGCCTCTGGAAGCCCTTCTCTGCTGGGTCTGCCCCCCCTGCGCCACCCCCCCCCACCCCCGGCCTGGTTCTTCCCAGCCTCGCTCCCTTTGTCTCCCTGCAGGTTGGTCTCTCTCTCTCTCAGGGACAGTGGATGAGCCCAGGCCCCCGGCTCTGCCCCCAGCCTCACAGCCCCTCAGGGGACCCGGCGGTGGGATCCACAGACCAGAGGCACGGCCAGGTGCGGCCTCGCGGGCCCGACTGCCCGCCACCTGGGGAGAGCCACCTGGGGAAGACATCCTTCTGTGACTGGACGATGGGAATCGGCCAGCAAGGGGACAAGGCCAGGAATCAGCCCTCTGTCCTCGGGCGCCATCATGGCACCTTGGCTGGCCTCTTGTCTGCTGGAAGCGCACTCAAGTGTCACTGGCTGGGGTGACACAGTGGCTGGAATTGGACAGGAGCCGGGGAGTTGAACCTCATGGGACAGGAGACTGGCTTCTCTGTACTAGACCCCCTACCTTGATATATAGTGGAGCTTTCCCATTATAAAAAGTTTATAAAAATAGAGACACAGGTGCGTGGCTGGGGAAGGGTCTGCGTTAGGTGGGCAGATGAGGTGACTGGTCAGCCAGGGGACGTGGAACGGGAGGGGCTGCCTGCCTGAGTCCAGCTCTTCGGCCCAAGGTGCCCTCAACCCGAGACTTGCTCTGTGCCCAGCCCGGCACTCACCCGGCCACCAGAGCAGGGCCTCGGGAACAACCCGTGACTCATCTCCGTGCACTGCCTGCTGGCCAGGCAGAGAGGGGACGGCACCACAGAAGTGGTTTGAGGGGTGGGGAAAGCCAAGGCCTCACCCATGTGGGCGGAGGGGAGCGGGCGGGCATGCGGCAGCCGGCAGCTCTGCCACCCACCTCCCTCCTAGACCCCACCTCCTGCCCTCCAGCCCAGCCTGGCTCAGCTGCAGATGCCGCCACGGCCAGCAGGGGCCCTCCCACGGAAGGCCTCCAGCCCCTGCCCCTGCGGCTGCCACCTCTGTCCTTCCACAAAGCCACTACGTGGCCTCTGAGACCCGCCCTGCTCACCCCGCCCCCCATTCGCTCATTCGTTCACCCACTCAGCAAATGTGGCTGAGCAGGGAAGGGTGCGGGCAGGAGGGCTGGGGGTGCCGGAGCCCCAGCAGCCGCCCTCAGGGCCTGGCTGTGCCTGCAGACAGGGGACAGGGAGGCCAGCTTCCACGGGCCACCTTTGGACACCCACTGTGTCACCCGCAAGGGCTCACGTTTCCCCCTCAAACGGTGGAGTCAGTGGGACGCAGCCAGAGAGGGAGAGCACCGGGCTTGGAAACACCAGGGAGGATGTGGCGGTCACGCCGCCTGCCTGCCCTCGGCCTCTGGCCTCCACTGCCACCCGGTCCCCACCCGGCCAGTGAGCCCACGGAGGGCAGGCTCTGAGCGGCCCAAGGACGGCTGCCCTGTTTCCAGGAACGAGCAGGCATGTCCGGGGCGGGGAGCCTGTGGTCCTCTGGTCAGACGGCCAGCACTGCAGATGCTCTCCGGGCTCTGGACTGTCCCTCCATCTGTGACCACCGCACAGGCCAGGGGCCCGGCGGACAGAGGCCGTGGGTCCAGGGCACGCACTCCGGTGCCCTGGGGCGGGCATCCCTGTCGTCCGGCCATCCCAGCGCCCCTGCTCTCTCACTGCAAGCTCCCCGACCCAGTCCCCCTCATAAACCCCTGGTGCCCCCAGAAAGACCCCGCCTCCGCCCTCCTATGCTCTGCAGCCCCTTCCTTCCCCCCGTGCTCCCTTCGCCCTGGGACCTCGTGGCGCCCAACAGAGGCCAAGCCAGGGATGTCCTGTCCTCTCCCAGCTGGCTGAGGGCAGGGGCGCCCGATAGCCCATCGGGCCTCCTCTGGGACGGCTCCCAGGCCGCCCACTCCGCCTCCTGCCCTGAACCCCGGGACCCCTCCCGCAGGGGCAGTGGGTGGGCCTGGTGCTGGTCAAACCGCAGGTTCCTGCCTGCTCCAGGGCCTCCTTCCCCTTTCTCTGCCCGGGGTTTCTCTGCCTGGACGGCAGCTGCTGGCCCCATGACAGCCATCCCCGGGATGCCACGTCCCCAGGCGGCCTTCCAGCACCAGCGCCCCGCCTAGTCTCGGGCTTCCCAGCAGAGACGGCCATCCCGGCCCGCGCCGCCCCGCCCGGGCATCCCCTGCCCACTCTCCGCCCTCCATCCTCACCAAGGGGGCCACTCCCCTGCAGGGCCCCCACTGCCCAACAGCATCTCCCAGGCCCTGCTCCCGGTGGCGACCTCGGGCTGGGGAGTCCGATGGGCAGAGAGCAACCCAAGTGTGTGCCCAGCACACATCATCCTTGCCTTAAAGTCAGCAGCTGGATTCAGAGCAGGAGGGGGCGCGTCTCCCTTGAAAGGGTCCTGTCTCTCCATGAGGGGTTCCCTCCTTCCCCCTCCCCTAAGGGCAGCTGGCCTCTAGCTCAGGCTGGTTTCAGCCAGTCTGTCTGGGGCAAGCCCAACTTAACAAGCACCCCACCCACCTATGCACATGTATGTATATACCCACGCATGTACACATGCATGTACACACACGTGCACACACACATACACGCGTACACAGACACAATCACAGGCACAGGTACATGTATACACATATGTGTATACACGCATGCACTTATATGTACATGCACACACACCACAGCAGTTCAGGGTGGATTCATGGGCCCTACGCTCGCACCTGCTCACCCTCACCTGGGCCACCAACCTCTGCTCTTACCTCCCCCACCTGCCCATCCTGGGCCCCTTGCAGCAGGCCCGCCACCCCATCCACCAGCTGTTCATTTCCCCCCACTAGCTGCTGAGCGCTCTCTGGCAGCCCCTGAGCCAAGCAGCTGGTCTCCTGCTCGACGTCAGAGTCAGTCTGCACAGCTCCATGTGGTGGGGTTTTACTTCCAGGAAGTCAGTACTGGGGAAGATTGGTCAGACTGCAGGGCTGTGGAAAGCTGCTGGGGCTGCTCCTGTTTAGATAAGCAGCCAGGAGAGGGGTGGGGCCTACGGAACCTGCCCCAGGGAGCAGCTGGCTGCAAGAGCAGCTTCCGGAGTAGGACAGAGCACGACTTGACTCGTGACACCCGTCCCCAGGAAAGCACTGCCGGCCGAGAGGATGGACCCCTTGTCGGCCATGGTGCTGCGATACCCCCCCGCTGCACTTCCCTCTCTGGAGAAGCCTGGCCTGGGTCTGGCTGACTGCTTGCCTCCCCTGGGGGCCCAGCCCTCTGCAGACCCTGGCTAGAGGACAGTACAGTGACTCAGGCCCACACGTTCTCCCAAAAGACGTCTGCACACAGTGTCTGCTTCTCCCAACCCCTCCTTGCTCCACCACTGGGATTTGGGACCTACCATGGTCAGCACATAGAGGCATCTTCCCTGAGGGCCCTCTGGCTGCCATGTCATAGACCCAGAAGGCCCTGGCAGACCACCTTGTTCCATCTCCCAGCAGCATTTGGCAGAGATGAACCATCCCTAGTTCTTTACTTTTAAAATGTTTTAATGAAGCGTTAACTAGGTCTAAGTGCACACCAGGTACCTGTGCACAGGTAAGGAGGAGGTCCTCAGATGACCTTTGAGGCCCCCTTGCATACTGTCTGGATCTGGCAGCAGGACCCAGGGGGTAGGCTAACTGCTGGGCCACTGCCCTTCCGGCTCTGTGACGGTGGTGCACTCGCCTTATTTTGCTCTTTCCTCTCTGGCTTCTCCTCTCACATCCCCGTTGTTCTCCATGTGGGTCCCTAACTTGGGGTTTGCTGGGGTTTGGTCCTGGGACCTTTCTCGCCCCCTCACACACTCTCCATACAGATTCACCCAGTCCTGTTGATTCAAGAATCACCCCTATGCCCTGACCCCTCTGCCAGCTCCAGCCCAGACCTCTGGACCACACATGGACTGTCCACAAGGCATCTTCTCTTGGACATAAAACAAGCACTTTAAGCACAACTTGACCAGAACTGACCACATCATCAAGCCCCTTCATCATACCCCCACGCTGTAATCTTCCTTCAAAGTTCCCCATCTCAGAGAATGATCCCTCCTGTTGCCCAGGCCAGATATTTGAGTGTCATTCTTAACACACAAATTTCCCCTCCCTCCTACATCTAATCAGTCATTGATAAGTTAAATATGCAGACTGTAAGCCCAATAGCAATCATTGAAAAGATAAAACAGGGAGGCATAATAAATAAACCAACAGAGGAGATAAATGGAATATAAAACAAAGTACTCAATTAATCCAAAAGTGGGAGGAAAAGAGACAAAGAATAGATGAGATAAATAGAAAACAATAGCAAGATGGTAGATCTAACCCAACCATATCAATAATCACATTAAATATAACTGGTCTAAACACTCCAATTAAAAGGCAAAGATTATCAAACTGATTAAAAAAAGCAAGAAATGACAATACACTCTCTAAATGATATGCACTTTAAATAAACAGATTAAAAGTAAAAAATGAAAACAAAGTGAAAGAATGGAAGAAGATGTAAAATGAAAACACTAATCATAAGAAATTTGGGATGGCTGTACTGATATCTAAGTGGACTTCAATACAGGGACTCTTACTGGAGATAAAAAGGTGACACTTCATATTGATAAAAGGATCAACTCAGAAGAATAAATAGACAAATCCACACTTATGATAGGTTATTTTGACACTCCTCTCTCAGTAACTGAGAAAAAATTATTAAGGATATAGTAGACTTGAACAACATCAATCGACTTGCCCACACCGATGTCCACAGAGCAGCATGCCCAACAAGAGCAGAATATCCATTCTTTTCAAGTATACGTGAATAGTCTCCAAAATAGGCTATATACTGGGCCAGAAAGCAAGTCTCAAAACAATTAAGTGGATTTAAATCATATAGAATATGTTCTTCAAATACAACACAACTAAATGAGAAATCAGTAGCAAAAGATATAAGCTATCTAAAGAATGCCCAAATATTTGGAAATTAAGCAACATGAGTATAATAAACTCAAGGTTAAATAGGTAATCAAAGGGAAATCAGAAAGTATTTTGAACTAATTAATATGAAAACACATCTTATCAATATTTGTGAGATAAAGCTAATGCAGTGTTTAGAGAAAAACCTGTGGCTTTAAGTGCTGATACTGGGAAAGAGAAAAGGCCTAAAATCATTCATCTAAGATTTCGCTTTGGGAAGCTAAAAAAAAACAACAACAACATGCTAAACTCAAGTAAGTAGAAGAAAGGAAATAAGAAAAGGTAAAAGTAATATAATAGAGGGCTTCCCTGGTGGCGCAGTGATTGAGAGTCCGCCTGCCGATGCAGGGGACACGGGTTCGTGCCCCGGTCAGGGAAGATCCCACATGCCTTGGAGCGGCTGGGCCCGTGAGCCATGGCCGCTGAGCCTGCGCGTCCGTATCCGCAACGGGAGAGGCCACAAAACTGAGAGGCCCGCGTACCGCAAAAAAAAAAAAAAAAAAAGTAATATAATAGAAAAATAACAACAGAGAAAAATCAGTAAAATGGAAGTTGGTTCTTTGCAAAGATCAATGAAGCTGGTAAACCTCTGGCTAAACTGATCAAGAAAAAAAATCCAGACAAAGGATCATTCACTCCTTGATCAGCTGGAGGCAATGGAACTCAGACTGGATACAAACAGGCTGACTTTAAATCCCAGCGTTTGCTACTTACTACCTGTGGCCAGATGATCTCTGTGTTCCGCTTTATCCTCATTTTGTAAAACACACAAAATACAAGATTATGTATTAGAGCCTGAACCAAGATGGCAGAGTAGAAGGACGTGCTCTTTCTCTCTCTTGCAAAAACACCAGAATCACAACTAACTGCTGAACAGTCAATGACAGGAAGACACTGGAACTCACCAAAAGAGATACCCCACATCCAAAGACAAAGGAGAAACCACAATGAGAAGGTAGGAGGGGCGTAATCACAATAAAATCAAATCCCATAACCACTGGGTGGGTGACTCACAGACTGGAGAACACCTATACCACAGAAGTCCACCTACTGGAGTGAAGGTTCTGAGCCCCACGTCAGGCTTCTCAACCTGGGGGTCCGGAAACAGGAGGAGGAATTCCCAGAGAATCAGACTTTGAAGGCTAGCGGGATTTGATTGCAGGACTCTGACAGGACTGGGGGAAACAGAGACTCCACTCTTGGAGGGCACACACAAGGTAATGTGCACATTGGGACTCAGAAGAAGGAGTAGTGACCCCACGGGAGACTGAACCAGACCTACCTGCTAGTGTTGGAGGGTCTCCTGCAGAGATGGTGGGGGGGCAGGGTCGGTGGCTGTGGGTCACCTGAGGACAAGGACACTGGCAGCAGAAGTTCTGGGAAGAGCTCTTTGGCGTGAGCCCTCCCAGAGTCCGCCATTAGCCCCACCAAAGAGCTTGCAGGCTCCAGTGTTGGGTCACCTCAGGCCAAACAACCAACAGGGAGGGAACCTAGCCCCACCCATCAACAGTCAAGTGGATTAAAGTTTTACTGAGCTCTGCCCACCAGAGCAACAGTCAGCTCTACCCACCACCAGTCCCTCCCATCAGGGCTCTTAGATAGCCTCATCCACCAGAGGGCAGACAGCAGAAGCAAGAAGAACTACAATCCTGCAGCCTGTGGAATGAAAACCACAGACAAGATGAAAAGGCAGAGGGCTATGTACCAGATGAAGGACCAAGATAAAACCCCAGAAAAACAACGAAATGAAGTGGAGAAAGGCAACCTTCCAGAAAAAGAAATCAGAATAAGGATAGAGAAGATGATCCAGGACCTCGGGAAAAGAATGGAGGCAAAGATCAAGAAGATGCAAGAAATGTTTAACAAAGACCTAGAAGAATTAAAGAACAAACACACAGAGATGAACAACAATAACTGAAATGAAAACTACACTAGAAGGAATCAATAGCAGAATAACTGAGGCAGAAGAACGGATAAGTGACCTGGAAGACAGAATGGTGGAATTCACTGCTGCGGAACAGAATAAAGAAAAAAGAATGAAAAGAAATGAAGACAGCCTAAGAGACCTCTGGGACAACATTAAACACAACAACATTCGCATTATAGGGGTCCCAAAAGGAGAAGAGAGAGAGAAAGGACCAGAGAAAATATTTGAAGAGATTATCGTCAAAAAATTCCCTAACATGGGAAAGGAAACAGCCACCCAAGTCCAGGAAGCACAGCAAGTCCCATACAGGATAAACCCAAGGAGAAACATGCTGAGACACATAATAATCAAATTGACAAAAATTAAAGACAAAGAAAAATTATTGAAAGCAGCAAGGGAAAAGCGACAAATAACATACAAGGGAACTCCCATAAGGTTAACAGCTGATTTCTCAGCAGAAACTCTACAAGCCAGAAGAGAGTGGCATGATATAATTAAAGTGATGAAAGGGAAGAACCTACAACCAAGATTACTCTACCCAGCAAGGATCTCATTCAGATTTGATGGAGAAATCAAAAGCTTTACAGACAAGTAAAAGCTAAGAGAATTCAGCACCACGAAACCAGCTCTACAACAAATGCTAAAGGAACTTCTCTAAGTGGGAAACACAAGAGAAGAAAAGGAACCACCAAGACAAACCCATAACAATTAAGAAAATAGTAATAGGAACATACATATTGATAATTACCTTAAACATGAATGGATTAAATGCTCCAACCAAAAGACACAGGCTTGCTGAATAGATACAAAAACAAGACCCATATACATGCTGTCTACAAGAGACCCACTTCAGACCTAGGGACACATACAGACTGAAAGTGAGGGGATGGAAAAAGATATTACAGGCAAATGGAAATCAAAAGAAAGCTGGAGTAGCTATACTCATATCAGATAAAATAGACTTTAAAATAAAGAATGTTACAAGAGACAAGGAAGGACACTACATAATGATCAAGGGATCAATCCAAGAAGACGATATAACAATTATAAGTACATATGCACCCAACACAGGAGCACCTCAATACATAAGGCAACTGTTAACAGCTATAAAAGAGGAAATCAACAGTGACACAATAATAGTGGGGGACTTTAACACCTCACTTACACCAATGGACAGATCATCCAAAATGAAAATAAACAAGGAAACAGAAGCTTTAAACGACAAAATAGACCAGATAGATTTAACTGATATTTATAGGACGTTACATCCAAAAACAGCAGATTACACTTTCTTCTCAAGTGTGCACGGAACATTCTCCAGGATAGATCACATCTTGAGTCACAAATCAAGCCTCAGTAAATTTAAGAAAATTGAAATCACATCAAGCATCTTTTCTGACCACAACACTATGAGATTAGAAATCAGTTACAGGGAAAAAAACATAAAAAACACAAACACATGGAGGCTAAACAATACGTTACTAAATAACCAAGAGATCACTGAAGAAACCAAAGAGGAAATCAAAAAAATACCTAGAGACAAATGACAATGAAAACACGACGATCCAAAACCTATGGGACACAGCAAAAGCAGTTCTAAGAGGGAAGTTTATAGCTAGACAAGCTTACCTCAAGAAACAAGAAAAATCTCAAATAAACAATCTAACCTTACAACTAAAGGAACTAGAGAAAGGAGAACAAACAAAATCCAAAGTTAGCAGAAGGAAAGAAATCATAAAGATCAGAGCAGAAACAAATGAAATAGAAACAAAGAAAACAATAGCAAAGATCAATAAAACTAAAAGCTGGTTCTTTGAAAAGATAAACAAAATTGATAAGCCATTAGCCAGACTCATCAAGAAAAAGAGGGAGAGGACTCAAATCAATAAAATTAAAAATGAAAAAGGAGAAGTTACAACAGACACTGCAGAAATACAAAGCATCCTAAGCATCCTACTACAAGCAACTCTATGCCAATAAAATGGACAACCTGGAAGAAATGGACAAATTCTTAGAAAGGTATAAACTTCCAAGACTGAACCAGGAAGAAATAGAAAATATGAACAGACCAATCACAAGTAATGAAATTGAAACTATGATTAAAACTCTTCCAACAAACAAAAGTCCAGGATCAGATGGCTTCACAGGTGAATTCTATCAAACATTTAGAGAAGAGCTAACACCCATCCTTCTCAAACTCTTCCAAAAAATTGCAGAGGAAGGAACACTCCCAAACTCATTCTATGAGGCCACCATCACCCTGATACCAAAACCAAAGATACTACAAAAAAAGAAAACTACAGACCAATATCACTGATGAAAATAGATGCAAAAATCCTCAATAAAATACTAGCAAACAGAATCCAACAACACATTAAAAGGATCATACACCATGATCAAGTGGGATTTATCCCAGGGAAGCAAGGATTCTTCAATATATGCAAATAAATCAATGTGATACTCCATATTAACAAATTGAAGGAGAAAAACCATATGATCATCTCAATAGATGCAGAAAAAGCTTTTGACAAAATTCAGGACCCATTTATGATAAAAACTCTCCAGAAGGTGGGCATAGAGGGAACTTACCTCAACGTAATAAAGGCCATATATGACAAACTCAAAGCAAACATGATTCTCAATGGTTAAAAACTGAAAGCATTTCCTCTAAGGTCAGGAACAAGACAAGGATGTCCACTCTTGCCACTATTATTCAACATGGTTTTGGAAGTCCTAGCCACGGTAATCAGAGAAGAAAAAGAAATAAAAGGAATCCAAATTGGAAAAGAAGAAGTAAAGCTGTCACTGTTTGCAGATGACATGACACTATACATAGAGAATCCTAAAGATGCTACCAGAAAACTACTAGAGCTAATCAATGAATTTGGTAAAGTTGCAGGATACAAAATTAATGCACAGAAATCTCTTGCATTCCTATATACTAATGATGAAAAATCAGAAAGAGAAATTAAGGAAACACTCCCATTTACCATTGCAACAAAAAGAATAAAATACCTAGGAATAAACCTACCTAGGGAGACAAAAGACCTGTATGCAGAAAACTATAAGACACTGATGAAAGAAATTAAAGATGATAGCAACAGATGGAGAGATATACCATATTCTTGGATTGGAGGAATCAATATTATGAAAATGACTATACTACCCAAAGAAAACTACAGATTCAATGCAATCCCTATCAACTTACCAATGGCATTTTTTACAGAACTAGAACAAAAAAGTCTTAAAATTTGCATGGAGACACAAAAGACCCTGAATAGCCAAAGCAGTCTTGAGGGAAAAAAGCGGAGCTGGAAGAATGAGACTCCCTGACTTCAAACTATACTACAAAGCTACAGTAATCAAGACAATATGGTACTGGCAGAAAAACAGAAATATAGATGAATGGAGCGAAATAGAAAGCCCAGAGATAAACCCACACACCTATGGTCAGCTAATCTATGATAAAGGAGGCAAGGATATACAATGGAGAAAAGACAGTCTCTTCAATAAGTGGTGCGGGGAAAACTGGACAGCTACATGTAAAAGAATGAAATTAGAACACTCCCTAACACCATACACAAAAATAAACTCAGAGTGGATTAGAGACCTAAATGTAAGACCGAATACTATAAAACTCTTAAAGGAAAATATAGGAAGAACACCCTTTGACATAAATTACAGCAAGATATTTTTTGATCCACCTCCCAGAGTAATGGAAATAAAAACAAAAGTAAACAAATGGGACCTAATGAAACGTAAAAGCTTTTGCACAGCAAAGGAAACCATAAACAAGACGAAAAGACAACCCTCAGAGTGGGAGAAGATATTTGCAAACGAATCAATGGACAAAGGATTAATCTCCAAAATATATAAACAGCTCATGCAGCTCAATATTAAAAAAACAAACAACCCAATACAAAAAATGGTCAGAAGACCTAAATAATCATTTTTCCAACGAAGACATACAGATGGCCAAGAAGCACATGAAAAGCTGCTCAACATCACTAATAACTAGAGAAATGCAAATCAAAACTACAATGAGGTATCACCTCACACCAGTTAGAATGGGCATCATCAGAAAATCTACAAGCAACAAATGCTGGATAGGGTGTGGAGAAAAGGGAACCCTCTTGCACTGTTGGTGGGAATGTAAATTGATACAGCCACTGTAGAGAACAGTATGGAGTTCCTTAAAAAACTAAAAATAGAATTACCATATGATCCAGCAGTCCCACTACTGGGAATATACCCAGAGAAAACCATAATTCAAAAAGACACATGCACCCCAATGTTCATTGCTGCACTATTTACAATAGCCACGTCATGGAAGCAACCTAAATGCCCATGGACAGACGAATGGATAAAGAAGATGTGGTACATATATACGATGCAATATTACTCAGCCATGAAAAGGAACGAAATTGGGTCATTCGTTGAGATGTGGATGGATCTAGACACTGTCATACAGAGTGAAGTAAGTCAGAAAGAGAAAAGCAAATATCGTATATTAACATATATATGTGGAACCTAGAAAAATGGTACAGATGAACCGGTTTGCAGGGCAGAAATTGAGACACAGATGTAG